>CABFKP010015161.1:0-20087 GCA_901779475.1 Panagrolaimus davidi
TTTATTTTTTTTATTTTGTTCCATATCGATGTAAAATTTCATGGGGAATCTAATAAAATCAAAAAAATCACTCCCTGCCACCATCTTTTGGCACTTTTTGCCCAATTATCGTATACCTTTCACTTTCATTGACCAAATTGATCCCAAACCTACAGATTTGATCCGGGTTAGTTGAAACTTGTCCAAAATACTTTTGCAACATTATATTAAATGTTGCAAGCCATTGGAATTCAATACATAGAAGTTATCGATTTTCGTGATGTTGTAGACAATTTTAACTAGAAAAAAAAATTGAGCGCATATTTTCCTTATTGCTCCCGTACATATGTTTTACATAACCCCAAAAATATTTCCTGAAAGTTTCAGCCGGATATTACAACACGCGGCTTCAAACATTCGGTTTTTCGGTCACGGAGCACTTTCAATATTTGGGATGGTTAAATAGCCCTTTTTTCATAGAATTTTATAGGACTAATCGGTTTTTGATGTAGCTTAAGGGGTACTCGTGAGGATCGTTTGTCCATCGTTTTCCCAACGTGCATGCTATCAACATATTTTTTTCACAATTTTTTTGAAATGTGCTGAATGAAAAACAAGTTGTTTTTTTATATCATTTTTCTTTTGCTTTTTATTCAACACGTGATCCTGAAAATGACTGATAAAGCACGTGAGAAAGCTTGTTTGGCAAAAAAATTTTTTGCATTTTGGAGTTGTGAAATCTACGTTTCCTATCAGAATTTTTTCGATAGATCAATATTTGTAAAATTTGTGCTTTTAGAGCGTTGAAAAATTAAGTTTAAAAAAATCCATTATAAAAATTCAATAAAATTTATCTCTTACAAAAATCAATAAAGCAACCATGTGAAAGAAAGTTTTGTTCTAATTGTATTCAGCAAGGACGTCAGCAGGGGGGGGGCAACTGGGGCACGTGTCCCCCGAAATTCGAGAATCCCTTTTGAAGTTTTGCCGCTCTGTGTTAAACGGCGGCAAAGATCAAAGGTATCCCCCCCCCCGAAACGCATGTGCCCCCCCCCCTGAAAAAAATTCCTGCTGACGTCCTTGGTATTCAGTGATATACAATTCATCCGCCCGCGAACGCATGAATTGTATATCAAACTCCTATCACTGAATGTATTAAAATTAAAATAATCATTTTAGTGAACGTTTGGAATTGTTGTAATGATATTAATGGATATTTTTATAATGACATCAGTATTTTCAGGTATGACTCATATCAAATTAAAACATATTTAGTGTAGCAAGAAACACATGTATTAATCTTTCAAATTCCTTTATATACTCCTTTATGGTTCCAAGAGACTATGATGCCACAAATTTGTTTTTGTTTTTATTGTTGTTTTTAAAGTGCTTCAACGTTCTAAAAAAGTTTTTAATGTTTTTTATATTTTCTTAGCATTGTCGAAATCTCATTGTCCCTCGAAATATACAGTCACCTTTTTTAGGGTTTTTCCATCATCAAAAAAACTACGACCCTCAAAAATGATAACACAGGTGTGCGGGAATGCTTACGTTTGCAATAAGCTTAACAATGTCAAAGTTAAGAAGCATGGCAATTAAAGTTTGCGTGCTTCTTTCCATTGTGAATGATAAGAACATTCGTCTAAGGCATTTTTCTTTCTCTCTGATGTGGTTGACAAAAATTGTTTTTTAATTTGTAAATTTTTTTGCGGTATTAGACCTACCAATGAATCCCATTTTCTAGATTTTTTCGTGGAAGAAATGTTCTCGAAAGCCATGTTATTAAAAAACTTTTAAATAATGATATAAAATTATTGATTTTTTTTATCCGTTATCACCAAAATGAAACAAAATTCAAAGCTTTGTAATAATTTTTAGTTTACTACAATCAATTGATACTTCTTTAGTTAGTTTTTATATGCTTTTTATTTGTAATTTTCCGCTATAGTTTTGAAATAGTCTCCTGGCTGCTTTAAAAATTACAGTATCCTTTATTTTTGTTTATCTATATCGTAATATTTTTTGGCCACTTTGGTAAAATGTTAAATAAAGTATCCAAATAATTGTTTTGCTTTTTTACGGTAAATTGCCATTACGCTTAGTGTCCAGTATAGTCGTTTTTGATGATTTTTGCGGGCTTTATAAATAGTATTGAATCAGTTTAACAAAAACCTTTTACTTTACATATGTCTCTCTTAACAATCAAATTTCGAAAATTTCTTTTGATTCTGTTTTATAAAAAAATAATTTCTGCTGCATTACATATCCTTTTTAAATACCGATTATTGATTTTTTTAAAAATTTTTATTTAGGCTCGAGCAATTAGTTCCTTTTTGCTGCAAATGAAAACTTAACCGCTTTAATTGTCTGTAATGTTGTTTGTAAATCTTTCATTGTTTAAAACTTTTATCTTGCTTTTCAACATCAATATTTTTGGTACAATTGTTATTAAATCATGTTGGGTCTAAAGAAAACATTAAAAAAGAAAAAAGAAAACAAACGTGAGTTTTTATTTATATTTAAAAGAGGAAGAGGTCCATATCAAAAAAATATGGCCAATCAACTCGAAGTCAAAAAGGGAAGTTAAAGCGAACACACGAGATTTTTATAAGAGGGTGCAGAGAGAAAATAAATTTTCTGCAGGCCAGAGAAAAATAGAATGTTGTTTTTATTTTTTACCAAGACTTTCCTGAATGTCTAGAAGAAAAAATTTATGTGCACTGAGATTTTTGTGGTCTACGGTCAGATGATTGCAGTAAAAAATCTTTTTTTATAAGTTTAAAAAGAGCCGTTTTAGAATAATATTTTTAAAAAATATCAAAAACAACATTTTTAAAATTATAACTTTTCCGTTTTCATCACAAAAAACTACAAATACACCTTTTTTGGCCTAAACAATATTTGCACAATTTTATTCATTATAGTTGAAAACAAGCAAAATAGCCGAAAAAATATTTTTTTATGTGTTTTCCTCAAATTTTATAGAAGCGTTAGTTTCTAAAATATTAAATGTAAAATAAACAACTATTTTTGAGTAACAAGATTGCACAAAAAATCTGGTTGCTCAAAGCTTTTTCTAAATAAATAGATTATTAAATAACGAAACTGATTTTTTTTGAAAATACTTTTTAGAGTTCAAAAGTGAATTGGCAGGTTCTGTTTATCAACTTGAAGTATTATTATTTTTCTTATGGAAGGGTTATCTTAACAAACATGACTTTTACTTGGGAACAGAAAAAGAAGAAGCCCATAAATTTGATGACCTGGTATATTACTTTTTAAAAGATGATAAAATTTTTGGTCGTTATTTACAAGCAAAGCATGTCATGTACGACAAAACAAAGTTTTTCTATAGTGATTTTGTAACCGACCAAGAAAAAGCAAAGGGCAATTTAAAGAAGTATTTTATTTCATTTCGAAAAATCAAACAAACATTAATTTACAAACAACTAATGGATCTTATTTTTTGTTCAAACATAAGTTTTCATGAAACAACATTAATAAATCTCAAAAACAAAAACTTTTCAAATAATGAAAAAGCTGTTTTGAAATTTTATGAATTAAATGATGATTCGGATGATTTTTTTAAATCCAAAGAAGACTTTAAACGATACAAATTGGATACTGAAAGCGTTGAAAAAAATACAGAGCTCCAAGGTTATTTTGAAGAGTCAAGTAATTTATCACTTTTGGCAGAAAAAATAATTAATTGCATCATAAAAAACAAGCCACTAAAGTTCAAAAACTATTGGGTTTCGTGCTATTACAAGGCACTTATTAATGAAAAGGTCATTGAAGAGCAACAAATTATCAAAATAGACTACAATAAAATTGGAATGCAAAAAATGGACAACATGAGAGATTTACAAGATTTTAACGTCCACTTTCGAAAAGAATACAAAAAACAAGCCACAAAATTGGAACTTCTTGAAAACATAATACTCGACAGTGAATCACTGAGCTTTGATGACAGAAATATTAGTGAACTAACGCAGCAAGATAATTTAGAGAAAGATGATGCCATTCAGCATGTTGCAAAACATTTGGTTGAACATGCATTGAGCGATAAAACTCTGAGAATGAATAACAAACATCTACATAATGTATATATTCAAAGAATATTTAAAAACATATTAATATCCAAAAAAGGATATGTTTTTTCAAACGACTTTATCTACGGCACTAAAGAAAGCGATACCCCTGTTCAATTGTTTCGGAAAAAATATTTGAAACGTTTTAAAGCAAAACTAATGAGCGTTCTTCAAGATGAAGAGTTAAACATTACAATTGATCTACCGGAGCTGTTAACGGAAAACAAGAAAGCTGAATTGAAAAAGAGTAAAGCCGTGAAGAATGTGAAGAATGCTAATCCATCAGTAAAAGAGAAAATTGTTTATATGCAATTAAAAGATGATGTCGAAACGTTTGCAAAAAATCTTTCTCATTGCTTTTTCTATCAGAAACAAATAAATAATGAAGTGGTGAAGAGTATCGACGAAACTTTTCTTAAACAAGTGTTAAAATTAACGAAAAATGAAAAAGTGAAACTAAATACAAACTTCATCCAAAATAAAAAGCTTAATGAAGATGTTTCAAATTTCCGTGATTTATTCTTGGAATATTTCGCTTTGGAAGCGACAAAAAACAAAGAAATCAAATTTGTAGAAAATGAAAGTTCTGTCAACAAACTCGCTCACGAAATAATGAATATAATAATATGTGTCCGTGAATGGAAAGACGATGATGTTAAGAAAATTAAATACAATAGAGAAACGTTAGAAAATTATGACCTGAAAAAGGTTTTTGAATTACTGATGGAATATTTATTTGACATTTCTAACGACAAAATCAAATTCAAAAATGATTTTTTTAGCAAAAAAGATTTACACAACGACGTAAAACCGATTAGAGAAAAATTAAAAGAAAAATTATTAAATGAAAAAATTGGAGAACTCAAAAATTATGAATTTGATGCGAAAATTATAAATTCTTCAGCAGAAACGTCAATAGTAATCGACGATAATACATTCAAAAATATTGCAAAAAGTTTTTTTAAGATACTGATGCTGTTTGGTAAAATGAAAAACATATTAACTAAAGATATGATTGATGATAATGCAAATACAGTTAGTGAATTATTAAAAGCAATGGAAGAAGCATCTGTTTTAGTTTACACTAATGACAAAAGTAAACTAAAGTTCAAAAGTTCATTTTTCACTGAAAAGTTAACAGATGAACTCATGCAGTTCAGGACAGAACTCAATCAACAATTGCTTAACACACTTTGGAATAATATTGCGGAATCAAGTTTCATATTTACACCTCTCCCATTTTTTTGCAACAACGAAGGCATGAAAAAATTAGCCGATGAAATTGCAACTGCGAAGAACAAATCAAAAAATGGGGAACATGCTCTAATTTTAGACAGAAACAGCGAAACAAAAGATTTAATTGAAGCTTTAGCGGGTTCCGTCTTTGTTTCCACAGGAGAAAAGAACAGAATAAAATTCAAAAAAAATTTTTTTAAAGAAAATATTGTGCTGTCAAAAGCTGCAAAATTATTCCATGATCAGTTGAGAAATAAATTTGAAACAAAATTTGATGAACTTCAAATGTGTGAAATTAAAATAACTGATTATCCTTTTTACTGCGACGAATTAGTAGAAAACGGTAACATTAAAGATGATATTGATGAATTTTGTGAAAAGTTAATAATTGTGACAACACCCAAAGACAATTTAAAACAGCTAGTAGCTACTGAGCTAGCTAAAGAACTTCATTCGACACTTTCAGATCTTAGTGCTAACGCTTTATTCACAGACGTCATGGATTGGGTTAAAGAAAGTGACAATAGAATGCTAAACACCGAAAATGTCAAAATGCTGATGAACAAATTAAAACAGAATGCAAAAAGTCCATTATTTTATAGCCTCAACGGATATTCTAGAGAACTAGGACGACATAAAATCACTTTTAACTCAAATTTTACTGAATTACATCATTGTTTAAAGAATAACGAAAAAGTCATTTGGATGAAAACTGACTCCACATTTTTAACTGCAATAAAAGTAAACATATTTCTGCAAAATGAATTCCAGGAAAATTTTATTATAAATACCACTACTTCTATAACAAATATGGAAAATGAAATTACGTCATTTTTTAGAAGCGGTGCCAACTTGTTAGTGATCGTTGACGACGGAAATCAAAATCGAAATATGCAAATATGCAAATTATGGCGCAAAATTTCTTCAAATAACTGCGAAAAGCAAATGGTTTTTATAGCAAAAAAAAATAGTGATCAGGCGAAAAGATTAAAAAAAGATATTAAAAAAGTGCTTTATGATAAAGACATATCTTTTGTGAACTTAGATCTCAACTCACAGGAGAAATTAATCAACAAGCAAATTAAATTTCAAGGCAGATCAACTACTATAAAAATGCTGCTGAATGACAGAAATTCTTATAATATAATAGACCCGGAAATGATAAACTTGCTGGTTAATGAACCTGAAAAAATAAAAATTGCAAACCCCTGTCATTCTAATGATGACAAAAAATATTATATAAAGAGAAAACTTGATTTTGACCAAGTTTGTACTACAACACAGCCTGAAACTTCTGGGGGAATTTCAAATACAACAATTACACAGAAATCATTTTTAAATTGCATAAAAGAAGAAAAAGTCGTACTTATTTCAAGCACTGCAGGAGTAGGAAAAACTTCACTGATTGTAAAACTAATTCAAAAATTGAAACATCTTTATGATTCATCAAAGTGGATAATAAAAATTGATTTGGGAACGTATAATGAGTGGATTAAAAATTTAAAATCATCAAACGATGAATTAAACATAAGTTTTGTTGGCTTTAAAAAGGAAGAAATTTATGAAAAAGTTATTTTACAAGCTTTACACAGCGATGAAGATGAAAATGAAAAAGACTGGGATTTTGAAAAAAAACTATTTAAATATTTTTTTGAAAATGGTCGAATGCTTATTATTTTTGATGGATTTGATGGAATTTCTGCAGATTCTGCCAAAATAGTCTTAGAATTAATCCAAAAAATATTAAAAATGACGGAAAATCAAATATGGATTAGCGCACGACTTAAACATAAAGATTTATTAAAAGAAAAATTAAACGCCATTGCCTACAAACTAACACCACTAACAAACGAAAACAAAATTAAATTCTTATGTAAATACTGGAAAAGTAGCTTTCGTGCTTTTAGTTCACACTTTGATTGTAAACTAAAAGAATATGCCAAATATTTAATTGACAACTTCATATTAGCACTTGATGAAGAACATATCACTTTTATCGACAATACCTTGAATTTAAAAATGTTAGCAGAAATATTTCATCCACATCAAAATAATATAACAGCCTTCCAAAACTGCTATAACCATATTCCTTTAACACCTATAGAGCTTGAGAACAAAATAAAAAACGTTTTCAATTTGTGCCATGATTTTGCTTATAAAAAAATGGAGTATTACGCAAAAGGTATAATAAATCAAGATAGTCCTGATGCTGCTCGATATACGAGGAATTTAATCAAACAAGAAGAAAAAATACATGAAATATGGGGAATAGTCCATCACATAAAAAAAGAAAATTTATTTGCAAATATTTTTACATTGTTACCAACGCAAACAGAGCAAATTCAATTGGAAGAATGGAAAAAAGAATTTGATAGTGGTAAAGCTAACGTTGGGATTCTTGAAGATATAGTTGAATATATTGTGCCTCCCTGTGAAACATCTAAAGTATGGCACAATACGCCTTGG
This sequence comes from Panagrolaimus davidi, assembly GCA_901779475.1. Lineage (NCBI taxonomy): Eukaryota > Metazoa > Nematoda > Chromadorea > Rhabditida > Panagrolaimidae > Panagrolaimus > Panagrolaimus davidi. Next base: position 7,773 of record CABFKP010015161.1, read on the forward strand.
AAACCAACATTTGCTCATTTGGCTTATGCCGACTATTTTGGTGCCAGCTATATTTGTAAATTATTTCAAAACGTTCTGTTTATTTGTGACAATAGCTTACCTAAGGCTTCAGAAGCGTTTATTGATATTTTTTATTCGTTATTAAGTTCAAACTCTTCAATAATTAAAAATGCACTGGAAATACAAGAAAACAACTGTAAAACAGATGACATATTCATTCTTTTTGTTAAAGCCGGTCTTTATCGGTAAAATCTTGTTTTAAAATTTTTTCTAATAAAAATATTTTTAGGGTAACTAAATTAATTTTAGCCAATATCACAGTTAACATTAACGCCGTTGATAAAATTGGCCATGATTCGCTTTATTATGCTATGGAAAACGATGACCTTTGTTTGGTTAAATTATTATTGAAAAATGGTGCAGTTTTTAACGCTTTGAAGTGTTTGGAGTTACAAGCATATATTCAATTACATGAACATGTTGAAATTTTATTTTCTTTAATTGATATGGATGATTTCGAAAGTTTTAAACAAAAACTGCATCTTGACTCTAATGATGATGTGGACATTATTCTACATGCAAAAATTAGCAGGCAGAAAAGTATATATGAATATGTTTTAGGCAAATGTCGTTTTGAATGGGTTAACTTTCTTTTACAAAAAGGAGCTACCATTAACGAAAATGATGGAATTTCACAAACTAATCTAAAAATAAGAAATTTGTTGGCCAATGTAAATAATATTTTCAAAGACGTCTGCAATAAAACGAAAAATTCACAAGATATAATAAAAGAAATGACAAAATGCACTAGTTTTATCACGGATGTAAAATATGTAAAAAATGGCGAAAGAAAAACAATTGGAAACACTTTACTATACTACTCAGTTGAATATGATAGAAAAGAAATCGTAGAATGGCTTATGAAACATGGAAAAAAGGAGTTATTAGATTCAGAAATTCAAGATATTCTTGAACTTGCACACAAATGTAAAAGCCACAATGTTCAAACTTATGTAGAACAGGCAAATAAATATGTAAGTGTTCTTTATTTAAATCATTCATCAGTTGGGAAAATATGCTGTAATTTTATTAGATAATATTTTTCGAAATTTGATTATCATATTTTTTGTACATTTGCTTTAACATAAAAAAATGGTGGTCTTTTGTAAAAAGAGAACAAAAAATAGTGTCGTCGAATAGATTTTATTTGAAACTTTTTCATATCATTAACTAACTTAAATTTTCAGGAACATTTTTCATCAATTCCTCCATAAAATGATCACTCAAAAATAATTTTAAAAAAAGTATCCAAACAAACTTTGATTAAAGTTATTCAAGATTTTATAACTGACGTTTAAAATTTGTAAAATATTTATCTGTTATATGTAACATATAATATGTTTTCGTATTTGTAAAATTTTTTGCTTTAAAATATTTTTTTCTTAAATGTTTGCTAGCAACCATTTGAATAAATGCAAAGCTTTTGGTAATACAATAAATGTCACATTTGTTGTCCAAAATTATTGGGTAAGATTATAGTTTTTGATATGAGGAAAAACATGAAATCAGGAAGTAATTTTAATACAATTAGAAATACTATTTGATTTAATGGGAAAAAAAGAGATAGCATGAATTCGAGTTTTTAAGCTTATTTCCCCGTTAAATGAACTTAAAAATTCGAAACAAATTTATTTAATGTGGAAAAAGTGTACCAAAATTAAATAATTTTGTTGATCTTTTCCTCCTTTCAGTTAAAGATAAAAAAAATTTTTCGCAACAAAAAAAGAAAACAAAGAAAAAAAGGTAATCCATTTTAATTTTTGTCAAATTGTTTTGAACGATTGACGCAGGTTTCCAGATGTTTTTTTGCCAAATATAATTTTGGGGACAATTTTTGAAGGTATTTCTCCGAACTTTTATTTATCAAAAAAGTTCGGAGAAATACCTTTTTTGATACCACAGTAGATATTTAAGAAATTTTTTATATTTCTTAAATATCTACTGTGGTATTTAAGAAATATAAAAGTTGTTTGTTTCTTACAATGTTGTAAAATGACTGTCATTATAAAGAAAAGAAGGATTCTAGGTTTTGACAAATAAAACCAGGAATAACTGACATAACGAAGATTTGATTTTGAAACTATGCTTGATATGCTAAGAAAATATATGAAAAAATTTCCACAAGTTACACAAAATCCTGTTCAAACATTTTGTTTTGGGAAAAAGTGCCAATACCAGCTGAAAACGGAAAATGAAGCTTATTCGAATTTTTATTGATTCTATATAAATTCGACATTTTTTGATAAGATTACTTGAGTGAAAGTCGCAATATTTTTTGTGTTGGAATGAGCCTTAGCGCAGTCAAAAACTTTTTATTATCAGCAAAACATGAGACGAAATGATGAAGACGGTTATCAGTATATAGCAGTCAAAAATGATGGAAGCTAGTTGAAAATGGAAGAAAAAACTCCTCGTTTATTTCTCTAAGATCGCCTTGAAAAAAATCAAGCCATGCTCTGAGGCTGCAGTGTCACGTTTTTCTTAAATAAGATTGAGCTTAATTCTCACATTTTTAGTTATTTGTTATTGATTTTTCACAAGCTTTCTTAACATATCAAACACTCTAATGATACCAACATGCTTACTTTTTTTGTTTCACCCTTTTGTTTAATAGGAAGCAGATTTCGTTCATATGTTTTACTAGAACATGTTGAAATTAAATAGGGGCACGCATCATTAGAAAAAATTTTTGTTGTTCGAAAAGCAAGGATCTGATTTTTGTGTTGTCAAAAAATCGCACCGTTGAGCATTTTTCGGGTGAAGAGATGCTTGCAATGAAAGTTGAGCATAATAATTTCCACAAATGCATGTATCCCTTTAAATGCTTTTGTTTGTTTTTTAGTGACAAACTGTTTTTTTTTTCTTCAGTACACGTGTTACCTTTATAAGTTTCGAGATACATATGTTTGATGGCGTTTTTATTTCTAACTTATGTATACAAAGTTTGACTTTTTCGGAACGCAACCGTCCCTTCCACTTCGTTACCCCTTTTTACATGACCCTTTTCTGTTCGTTCAAAAAAGGGTATACCTTTCTGCAAAACTTGTAAAAAACCTTAAAATTCCAAAACAAAACTAAATTTTTTGTTTTGTTTGACTTTAAAGAGATGGAGGAGGTTTTTTAAAAAAAGCATCTTTTTATGGGAAAATTCAACAGCAAAAAATTTAAAAGCTGACTTTCTCAATTTTTATGTTACATTTTCAATCCTTTTTTTAAGCAAAAGTTTAAGTGATAAAGTAACGGAAATTCTAAAGTCTCAAAAAGAATGCGTCCTTTCTGTTCTTTTTGAAATTTTGTCTTGTTGTTCTTAAATTATAAAGAATACGTACCCGTCCTGTCCTAGAAGGGGAACGGAATGGAAGAACGGACCTTCCATAACGCAAAGGTGGAAATACTTCTGAGCTTAAAATCATATTTCTAGCCTGAAAAGATAATTAAAATATGATATTTGCCTGAATAATTAAAAAAAGTTTTAGGAAATTAAAAACTCAGTGAATGATGGACGGGATTAATGACAGTGAGTTTTTAATTGTATTAGTTGAAGTTAAAAACACAGTTACAGAAGATAATCAGAATGACAGTTTTAAATTTCTTGTCTGTGTTTAACTCATAAAATGCACGTATCTGTGTTTTATCATACTGTTTATCCTTCTGTTTCAGAGTTTAGTTTTGTATTAATCCCTTTTCATTTTCAGATACATGTCATAAATATATCGGTATTCTTTACCAAATTAAAATTTTGCTTCTTTTGCTGTGGAAGGAAGCGTCGTTTCGAAATAAATACTTTTCTATTGAAAGTGAAATAACAAATGCTGAAAAATTTGATGATGTTGTTTTTTATTACCACGAAGATGGTCAAAATCATGTTCGTTTTTTGCAAGCAAAACATAAAAATGATGTAAAAAATGTCACAGTTAGAGATGAATTGTATAAAAATTTCGTGGCATTTCGCAAACTCAAACAAATTTATAACAACGAAAATATTGATGATTTTACTCTATTTATTGATATGCCCTTGTTTAATGATAATTTATGCGAAAGTGGAATACAAATGGAAGAAAATTTAGCTGAGAATTTAGAAAAAAAGGACAGATGGAAACGATATAAAATACAAAAAATTCACCGTTCAGTTTATGAGCAACTGAAAAAGGCTACAAATGCAAGGTTATTGGCAGAAGAACTTGCTAAAATTATTATAGAAAGCGATGAAAAACAACAAATTAATATAGAACTGAATTCTGATAATTTGTGGTTTTTGAAATACCATCAAACATTACTGGAAGAAAACATTATAATAAAACAAGAAGTGGTGAAATTTAAAAAAGAATTTATCATCAGAACAGATAATTCTTCAAAATCTTCTTGTGATTGGCAGCATTTCAGAAAATATTTTTTTCAAGAATTTAAAGATAAAACATCACTAGATTGGATTTATTTAGAAGATATAAGTCTTCCAGGTGGTTTTAAATCAATCTTGGAACAATCAATCAAGGATAAAAATAATACAAAGGATGTATCTTCTGAAGTGCTTAAACAATGGGCGGAGTACTTGGTTGATCATATTTTATGCAGCAAAAAGCAGTTGATTGACGAAAAATTAACACGTCATTCTGCTTTTATAAAAATGATGAAACAAATCTTCCAAATCCAAAAAGAATATATTTTTTCAAAAAACTTTGTCTATGGAGAGTTTGAAAAACACAAAGCTTTTAAAAAGCTGTTTCTCCAGTTTTATGAAGATTATATACTAAAAAACATAGAGAATGAAGAGATTAACGTTGCTGATCAAGCTGGTATATTTTTACAAAATATTGTTAATAATGGAGAAGGCTTGGATTTACAAAAAGACAATCTTGAAGGTATAGCAAAAGAATTGGTTGAATGTCTAATCTATAAAAAAACGTTGAAATCCGATATATTCAACGAAAAATATGTCAATATTTTTACAATATCAAGAGCGCAATTTATTAAATTCTCTACTCAATTCATTTGCAACCTTGACCTAACTGAAGAAATCTGTAAATTTCGGAATATATTTATGGAGATGTATATGACTGAAAAACTTGCAAACAAAAATATTATTTTCGAACAAAATATGGATAGTGAAGAAAGAGAAATTGTTAGTGGACAAGAAGTAAGCATAATTGCAAAAATAATGAGCAGCATCAAAAAAGCACAGCAAGAAAAGAAAGGATATGTTTTCAGTTATCCGAAAACAAGATTTGGTAAAAGAAAAACTGCAAGAATAATGAATGCATTAATGGAATCAATTTTTGTTTCAAGTGAAGAAAAAAATCAATTAAAACTCAAAAAATTTCTTTTTAAACAGAATGTAACGGATATTAATGCAACAAAACTTCAAGAGAAATTAAAAGAAAATATGAACTGCGATGATTTAAACGATTTAGAAGAATATGAAATCTATGTTGTTAATCCTCCCTTTAGTTATAACAAAATTCTAGAAAATGAAAATTTGGAAGAAGATATTGAAGACTTTATCCAAAAATTTATAATGGTTCCTACATCTGATAATTTGTCAAATATTATCGAAAAAAAATTAGGAGACGAATTCAACATGTTGGATAACAGCGATTTTTTATATGATAAGCAAGTCGATTTTTTAAACAAGAAAATTTTAAAGTGGATTAGAGGGAAAGACGGAAAAGATGTCGAGAGAGACGAAATAAATGTTTTGTTGGATGAAGTAAAATCAACAATAATAAATTTGATGACAACATACACAGGGCAATTATACTGCGGCAAATTAAAAACATACCATATCGTTTTCAAAAAAGCAGATGCAGCCATTGGAAATTTCATGAACGAAGAGGGATTGGAAAAACAAATTATGTGTTTAAAAACAAAACAAATTTTATTATCTTTAATCAAAATGGAACAAACATTGTTTAAGTTAAATAATGGTAAAAGGGTTGCCTTTGGATTCAATACCATCACTTCTTTTTTGAGAGCTGAAAATACGATTAAGGAAGGAATTGAAGCAAAACATGTTACAAGAGCTTTTGCTGAAGATTTCAATTTGCTTGTAATTGTTGACGATTCTACATTAGAAGATACAATGCCAGTTTTATCATTTTTCGAATCCTTGTACAACATTCTTCAAAAATTCAAAAACAAAAAAGTCATAATTATCGCAAGATATGAAAGTATTTTAATTGAAGCTTTGGAGAAGGAATATTACAATTCATATGAAGAAAATGAAAATATATTCCTTCATTTAGATCCAAAATCGCAAAATGCATTATTTAAGAAACAAATAGAATTCCAAGAAAAGCTGCTTCCACTGAAAAACTTGTTTCATGATAAAGAGGGCCAAGACTTAATTAATAACGATATATTAACAAAAATGATTCTGGATGGAAATATTATTATTGGACCAAAAATTGAAAGTTTGACCACTACAAATAATCATGAATGCTATCTTCCACAAAAAATAGAAGTTTTTGAGATAAATGATTTAATTTTTGAGAAATATGGAGTTTTAAAAAAGCTATTGTTTGTTATTGAAGGAAGAACAACCAAAGAATCGAAGATATTTATTAGAGAAAAAGGAGTTGATGAAAATGATATATTTTATGTAAATGAAATATTCAAAAACAAATTGGATTTACGAAGTTATTTTGTTTTGTTAAATTCTCATCAAGCTGACGAGCAGTTTAAAAGCATTTGTAGGAAGTATCCAAATCATACTAAACAATGGTTAAAGATAAAAGAAAATAAACTTTTGTGGTTCTGCTCTAATAACATGCCAAAGGATTGCCTTACACCGTTTATGACACCCACCTTTGTTTTGGATAAGGAATTTATGGGGCATGCTGCAGGTAGTAAAACTGTGTTAATCACTGATACAGTAGGGATGGGAAAATCAACAGTGTTAACACATTTCATTATGCAAATTGATAAATATTTGCCTGGCACATGGAAAGTAAGAATAGATTTAAATGAATACAACCACACATTGAAGATGCTGTTGAAAAGGCAAAATAAAAATGATTTGAGCATAAGCTTTGAAGACTTTGAAAATGAAAAAGATTATGGAAAAATAATTCTACAAGCTTTACACAGTGATGAAGATGAAAATGAAAAAGACTGGGATTTTGAAAAAAAGTTATTTAAATATTTTTTTGAAAATGGTCGAATGCTTATTATTTTTGATGGATTTGATGAGATTTCTGCAGATTCTGCCAAAATAGTTTTGCAACTAATTCAAAAAATAAAGGAGACACATAATAAAATATGGATTACTTCACGAACGAATTTAAAAAATCTTTTAGAAGAACAACTTGACACACTTTCATTTAAATTAAAACCGTTTACAAAAGAAGAACAGATTGAATTGTTAATTAAGTACTGGAGAAAGACGAACAATATAAAGGGGAATTTAAAAGAGTATGCACAAAGTTTGGCAACAATTTTACCGGATGACATTATCGGTGTCCCTTTGCATATCAAAATGTTTGCTAATATTTTTGAAAAACAATATTGTGAAAAGGACTCCGATTCCAGTTGGCCCAGATGTTTTGCATATGTCAAATCAATGCGTAAGAATGAAAACATAGATCAACTCAAGTTTGCTGATGCTTGCTCATGTTTGTTCAATTTATATGAAGCATTTGTTAAACAAAAATTAAGTTTATACTATGATGAAAGGAACGTTATTCATGCATCTATAAGTCATGCTGCTAATATCAAACAAATTCTTTCAACTTATGACCTTCGTCTTTATGAATTGTTAGGTTTCGTTTACATGATGCAAAAAAGTGGAAACCAAATATCTTCAATTATAACACCTAAGGAACAGCAAGATATTAAACAATGGGAACGTGATTTTAAAAAAGGCGCGGAAAACATTGGATTTATTGACCAAATAAAAGACGGATGTCCTATTTTTAATCATCAAACCATTGCAGAATACTTTTCAGTTTGCTTTCTTGCAAACAATCGTTTGCTTACGCCTGAAAATTTGGAACAAATAATTAATGCTTTATTACCAAATACGACGGTTGTATTTCGGTCTTGTTTGAAGCATTTTCAAAATAATAACAATGTTTGCAATGGTTTTAAAAACGCAGTTGATAACGGAATGAAAGTAGCCACAGAAAATAGTTTCATAGAAGAACCTCTGTCACTTGCCAAGGATGTATTTTTAGATAGCACTGACATTCAAAATGGCGAGAAAGGAAACGAAATTCCGTTTTATGAAGATAAACTTACAAAAATGGTCTTGAGTTTCAGTGGCATTGTTTTCTTTTTTACCTTAATTGTTTCCCTTTTTTCTACAGAAACAAAAATGATGATTTATCTCGACATATCAACAGTTGGATTAGTTGGTTTATTTATTTGTTCATTTTTTTCCTACTATGATCTTTTGCAAAAAAGTACACGTTTAATGAGTGAGTCAGTTGACTCTTTTTATTCACGATCTTTTCAGGTGCTAGCGGTGTTGATATTACATATTCCATTCCTTTCTCAATTAAGGTTTTTTTGTGTTTCACGACAGCTGTTAATGTTTTAAAAATGTTTCTTAATATACCGTTATGGGATTCAGACGATTGTTTACTGAGCTATTCAAACAAATTCACTTTTGTTACTTCAATTTACAATTTGGGTCTAACCTGCCATTTAATATTACAATTTGCTCATTTGATTTCATGCAACTTCACAGATGGTTATTTAAGGGATAAACCAATTAAACAATTCGTAAATTTTTTACTACTTAAAGAGTGTTTAAAAGAGAACTTCCCCTTTTCCTATCTCTAAATTTCGGCACCTAATTAAAAAATTCTTTGATCGAAATATAATTTTAGGTATTTTCATTAACTTCGGTTCTTAGTTATTGTCAGAATTGGTTGTTTCAAGCACTCATTAAAGAAGAAGAATCTAGTGCAAATGTGAAATGGTTAGCGGAAGAAAACATTGGAATCCATATTAGACTTCCATATGTGAGTGAATACAACCCCTTCTCTGCAGTGTTTGATAAAATAAATTTTTATTAATTCATTTTAAATTTTTATATCTAATACATGGTTTATTTTCAGGATATACCAGCAATTTTTACTTACAGTGCCGTTATGCAAATATTTATCATCAACATGGGTCTTGTTTATTTTGAGGAAAAAAATAAAAATTGCACCTTCTGTCCAAACTTACAGCTAACTGTACAACGGATAGACACATTTTTAACAACGACTTTTGTAGAATGCACTTTTCTGCTTTTTATGTTTTTTGAAATTTATTTTGCCTTGATGTTATTTTCGCCAAATGGTTATCCCTTTACAAAAAGCTCAGCTTGGGAAATTTCTTCAATAATCTATTGTGGAATAAGGTTAACCTTAAGCACTGGATTAATTTGCTACTATCAAGAATTTGTGAACTTAAAAGAGATCATAATGAAGTCAGAGAGCGGTAAAAAGAGGTTATTTAAAGATCATCAAATCTTTAAAATATTGTTCCCGAAGAAACATTTGTTTATACATTTGATATCTGCGAACATTGGAAGTGTTGTTGAAAATTTATTAATATCAACAAAGCCATTATTTAACGTAAATTTTTGTGTATTCTATTTGCTTAACGATATCTTCTTCCTTTTGTTGACATTCCAACTCTTTTATGGTTTCATTAATGACAAATACAACAATGAACAATTGTTTCATCGTAAATTTACACGTTTTATTTTTCTATATCCAATTATCAGATCGTATATTTGCATTTTTATTATAATTGTTCAAACATGGTATTTGGTGCTTTCCATTGATATTTTTATTACATTTTTATTTTTTTTCACATGCCTTTTAATAATCCAAGGCAGCAGCACTTAAACCAATATGTGATTGATGGAAGAAAAAAAATTTTTGCATTTTATTATTATTGTTGTTACTTTTGTTTATTTATTAATTGATAACATAGCTACATTCTTGAAAAAAGCTCTCGATATAACAAGATATGAAAACAATAGAATCGCCAACCAGAAAGCCTGATATTTAGTTGTTCGCCAAAAACTGGAACTGTTTTTATTTTTTATTGATTTAATTTTGTGTTAAAATATTTTGCTTTTTATTTACGGCGTTTCATAAAACTTGCTTATAAAAAAATGTGAAAATTACAAAAGGCGTTTTATTACAGTTTTCAAACAAAATTAAACTTTAAATCTTTTCTTCTTTAATTATTTGCCTCTGCGTTTTTTGCTAAAATTCAAAAAAACAGATGACTTTTGTTCGAAAAAATCAGATAAACGTCATTTTAAAAGATGTTTGAAAAAATTGCTGATAAAAATGAGGTGTGGCAAAAATAATTGCCTTTAGCATTTTTAAGAGGTTAAAAGCAATCAGTTTTGTTTAAATTGTGCTTTTTTATTGTTAAACAATGAAATTGACTTTATTGATTTGCTTTTTTGGGCTTTTGGCTTTCGTTTCATCAGTTGCTTTAGGGCCAAAATTAACAAGAAGAAGTCATCGCTTGCAATGGTTAAAACAGTTTAAGACTCAACATGTTGAAGCGCAGTCAAAGAATTTGTATTTAACAACTCAAACATGGGGTTCAACTTATAACTATCCTCATGGTGGCAACACCCGAACAACTTCATATCCATGGTACGGAAGCACACGATGGAATGATGGTGGCACAAGCAGTGATGTATGGTATATGACAACTCCATGGTATAATGGTCGAACAACTACAAATCCATGGAATAATCCTACAACCTGGTATCCATGGCAAGGAAGTACTTCATGGAATAATAATCCAACAACATATTATCCATGGTATACAACAACTCCGAGCTATTGGTTAACAACAACTGCAAGTCCATATAATATGTGTCCATATGGTGCAATCTCATCAATGTCCAAACAACAATGCTTCCAACTTTTCTTTGGAAATTTAACTTTCATTGAAGCTGAAATGGATTGTCAGTCACGAAATGGACATTTAGCTTCAATTCATAATGCATTTGATAATATGCTTTTGAATGGTTTGTTTTAAAGGCATTTTTGGTCTTGAAGCGAAAACATATTTTTTTAGATTATGCTCGAAATATGATTGGTTCAAATTCNCAAATTCAAATTTTTATATTGGAGCAAATGATTTAACAAATAAACAATGGGCTTGGACTGATAATTCAAGATTTGATTATGCAGATTGGTATACTTGTAAGTTTCGGTTCTGATAAAAGAGATATATAATATCCTAATTTAGATCAAAGTGGTAACGCTTATGCTGATTGTGCACTTGTCGACACTTCAAATGGAGCTTGGATCAGATCTGATTGTTATACTCGTTCTTATTATGCATGTTCTGTACTCGCTTATCCCTATTAATTGTATTTTAGAAATGCTTTTTTTATTTATTAAAATACAATAAAATGTACCTTTGCAACTTTAAAGAATTTGCCAAACATTTTTTTTGACTGTTTATTTAAAAGCTTTTGTCTGATTGACGACAATATTTCACAGACACGTGTTTTGAGTTTTGTGACGCAAAAAAAGAAACTTAAAACTTGAAATGTTTGAATTACTCGTTTTTCGTTTTACAAGTTTTTTTTTGTAGCAAAAGTTTCAAAAATCTTTTTACAAGTTTTTTCTTTCAAAAACGTCAGCGGAAAAGAAAGAGACGCATGATTTTCTTTTTTTGAGGTCATTGATGGACTTTGATCAAAAAAAGGAAGAGAAAAGTGTTTTATCAGTTTTCTTTTTTATTTGTAGTTTTACTTTAAAATTGAAGTATTTTTGCTATTATTTTTGCATGTTTTTTTAATAGATATCAATATACAGATTTGTCGATTTTAAAAATTTTTAACCACATCTGAGTTAATAGAATAAAATAAGTTAAGAATTTCACAAGCAAAACACAATTAAAAATTTAGATTAAAAAAATTTATTTTTGGGGTTTTTGAACAATATATTTAAATTTTTAAATGCAATAATATATATAACAGAGATCGAGATTTTTAAAGATAATAATTTTAACATTAAACAAAAAAATAACAATTTTTACAGAATTTTAATTATTGAATGGTATTCTTAAAGCAGATTTCAATAAAAATATTGTTGGAACTGATGCTTCCTGTTGAACATTTGCTGATGATGTTATCGATGATGAAGATGAAGCAGAAAAATATTTCAATGGAGATGAAAAAGTAACATTTACAAATGGTTTCATCGCTGATCTTAAATTTGAGATTTGATTGAGGGCAGATGAATTTGGTCGGAATAAAATTTCATAAAGCTCAACAGGTAATTG
>CABFKP010015374.1:0-10234 GCA_901779475.1 Panagrolaimus davidi
AAAAAAGAAACCCAAAAACATTTTTCATGTTTGTTTTTTATCGAAGCGGGTAATCTTCTTGATTGATTACGTCTTTCTGCTGCTGCTTTTTTTTATGCTTTTATATATTTTTTTGGAGTTTTTTTGTCTGGGAAAAAAAGAGACAGAAATAAAGGAATCAAAAATATGAAAAAAAAGGGAAAACAATTGTTTTTCGGTGTTTATTGCTTTTGCTCTTTTTTTGATGCAAATAAAAAACTCAAAAAAACGAAAAAAAAGCAAATCAAAAAATGACCTTTTTTCAATTTCAAGCTTTTTAAAATAATTAAAATTCGTTTTTTCAAAACAAAAAATGCACAAAGTCAAAAAATGAATCAAGTAAAAAAATGCCATGGCATTTGAAAAACAAAAAAAAATAATTTAATAATAATTTGTTTTTTAAGAGATGGTACGACGATTTGCTATATTGGAATCCAGCAAGATTTGGTGGATTAAGTCAAATAAGTTTACCAAAAGATTCATGTTGGATTCCGGTAAGGGTTTGTTAATTGAAATTAAAAAATTTGCATATTTCCTATTTTTACAAAAAAATTTTGATTTTATTTAACAAATTTAAACATTATTGAAAATTTAGGATACAACAATATACAATTCTTTAATAATGGATGAAGCCGAAAGTAAACGATTAATAAATGTTAAAATTACAACAATTCCAAAAAAGAAGACAGCCTTGGTTGAACTTTTATATCCAACTTTGTATAAAATTAGTTGTTTATTGGGTAATTATTTTTTTATTGCTTTCTGTTACATTTGTTAAAAATTTACTATAGTTTAAAAAAGCAATATTTTTATCACTTTTTAACGATTATTAGAATCAGAATCCTGCCAAATCGAAATTTCAATTTCGAAAAATCAGAAATGAGTGATGTCGAAATTTCAGTATTTCGATTTTGATCATAATTTCAGTAATTTCGATTTTTCGATTTCAGTAATTTCGATTTTTCGATTTCCGTAATTTTGATTTTTCGATTACGGTAATTTCGATATTTCTGTAATTTCGGTTTGTCGATGTCAGTAATTTCAATTTTTCGATTTTGGAAATTTCGATATTTTGATTTTATAGAACCCATGATTACTATATTACCATAATCCCTCCATTTTCAGATCTAACATTTTTTCCATTTGATATACAAGCATGTAAAATGACAATGGGTTCATGGACCCATGATAATCATGCAATAAATTATTTTCCATATAATGGCTCAAATAAACCTGCAATTTCAACAAAGCATTGCCTATCAAATGAAGAATGGAATATTGTTGGAACAAAAGTTATTCGATCAGAAGTTAAATTTGATTGTTGTAAATATAATTATACTTTATTGGATTTTTATATTCATATTCAACGAAAACCATTATTTTATTTGGTTAATTTAATTGCTCCAACTGGAATTATTACTTTAATTGCAATTGTTGGATTTTTTAGGTGAATAAACTTTTTTAAATTAATACAGTAATTTTTTAATTTCGTGTTAAGAAAAAAAATATTTCACTTTTCGTGTTAAGAAAAATTTTTCAATAATTAAAAATTAAAATTTTTTAGTTCCCCAACTGTGAATGATGTAAGAGAAGAAAAGATGACCCTATATTTCACTTTCGTGTTAAGAAAAATTTTTCAATAATTTTAACATAAAATTTTTTAGTTCCCCAACTGTGAATGATGTAAGAGAAGAAAAGATGACCCTTGGAATTACAACTTTATTAAGCATGTCAATTTTGTTGTTTATGATCTCAGATAAAATGCCATCTATGGGAAGCAGTGTTCCACTTATTGGTACGTTTTCTTTTTCTTTTTCTTTATCTATTTTTTTATTTTTTATTAATAAAATGTTTTTGTTTGCAAATTTTGCAACAAAAAAAGATGCAAAAACATTGACCTTATGGGTGACATGTTTGATATAAAAAAAATATAAAGTTGACGTAATTCAAATTTTATTAAGCCGTTTTCTTATGGGAATCAAAAAGTGACATTTTTACGCAAAAGATAAAGTAACAAGTTTAAATTTTTGGCTCAAGGGTATTAGCTGCAAGATGGGTGCTGTCAGAGGAAATATGTTTTTAGGCTTAAAAAGTTTTTAGAGGGGCTACATAAAAACTTTCCTTAAAGGGTTCAGACGATTGGATACAATTTTTATTTCAACAGTTTTTTTCGAAATCGCATAAACCTGACGATCAGGGTCTGTTTCTGTTGTTTTTTGCCTGATTTTCAGGTTCATGACATTTTGAAAAAAACGTTAAAATGAAAAAAATTTCACTTTCGTGTTAGGAAAAATTTTCCATAGCATTTTTTAATCGTTCGATCCCTTTAAAAAACGCTTACCCCAAACAAAGTTTTGGAGCAACAAAAAATCCCAGCTCCACTGAATTCCTGATTTTCAGGGTAATTCACAAAAAAATTTGTTTAAGCTTAAACTTCTTCTACAAAAAACTCAATTAAAATAATCAAACTACAAAACTTTGTATTTTAAATACTGTTAAATTTTAGGATGGTTTTATGCTTCCAATATGACTCTAATTGGAACTGCAACATTAGCTGCAAGTATTGTAATTTATACACAAAAGAAAGGAATTGTTGGTCATCGACCTTCAAGGAGTACAATGAAATGGGCAAGAAGGGTTGGAAAAATGTTACTTATAAAAATGCCACTTTTAATGCTTCAAGCATATGCGCTAAAAGCAAAACAAGAAAAAATGAAAAAACAAGAAAGTCAAAGAAAAATGTCAGTTTGGCAGAGATGGCAAAAAATTGGAAAAGAACTTCGAAAACCAACAGGAGCAAATGCAAGTTTAATGGAAGAAAATTCTCCATCAAGAAAAACAACAACCGAAATGAATCCAAGAGATTTGATAAAGCTTAAAAAGCAAAGATTTAAACGAAGAAGTATTACAGAATTAACGCTTGGAAGTATAAGTAAGTTTTAACTATTGTAGCAAAAAAAAGGATATATGAAATCCTTTTCAAACAGAGAAAAATCCTATTTATTATTTTTTGTTAAAAAAGTAGTGTTACTGATTTTGAAAAAAAAATTTGTTTAATTTTTTAAAAAAAAAGAAATTTTTTTGGCCGCTCAAAAAAAGTTTGGCTGCGAAACATTTTTTGTCTGACTAAAAAACAACCAGTCAAAGGACACACATTATGTAACCAAATAGCCACTTTCCTGCCATGCCTCCCTAGCTCAGTTGGTAGAGCGTTAGACTTTTAATCTAACGGTCAGGGGTTCGAGCCCCCTGGGGGGCTAAGTTTTTTAAATTTTTATAACAAATAAATTTCACATTTAAATTTTATAATGAAATTTCGTAATTTAAAAAAATAAAGTAATATTATTGAAATTAAAAAAGTGCCTGAAAGTTTTAATTTTAAACGTAAAAAAAAATCATAAGAATTCAAAATTTGATTTTTTTGTTATTTTTTCAGATTCAGAAGCCATGAGATACGCAGATGAAGAACAACAATCATCTGAAGAAGATAAATCTTTTAATGAATCCCATAATGTCAATGGCTCAATAGGAGGCATGGAACATCAAAATTTTTCAAATTCTCGAACAACAAGTTTTTCGTCCCATCATCAAATTCATCACATAAATAAAACGTATTTCCTCGATAATAATAATGAATATTTTAATGGTGAAGGTTGTAAGTTTTTATTACTTTTAACAACATTTTCCAACATTAATGTTAAAAATTTTTTAAAAAAAACTATAATAAAACTTTTTTAGTAATTGACCTACAAAATTTAACAGCATTACAAAAACGAAATTTGGCACAAATTGAATGGGATTGGATTGCTGCAGTAATTGAAAGAGGATTTTTAATTTTATTTTTAATATTATTTTTTTGTTGTGCAATTGGAGTTTTAATAATAGGAGCTTATTATTGCTTTTTTGCAACCATTGATTAAATTTAGGGAAATGTTTGTTTATTTTTTTTATTTGCAATGATCTCAAACATATCTTTCTCTTTTTCATCTCCCGTTGATTAACAAAAATGATAAATAAATTTTTAAAAAATAAAGATGTTGTAAAATTTTAAACAGATTAATGAACATTTTACTTTAAAAAAGAAAGTAATGAAAAATATTTTCTTCAATAAATTCAATAAAAACGACTGATAAGAAACACTTTATATTAAAACTTTTTATATATTTTATCAGCATTTAACCTAATAATTTTTTTTACCAATTCGTATTAATATTAAGATTCTGCATTTTTTGGTACCAAAATTATGTTTATTGCACAACTTTGAAAAAACAGTGCACATTCCTACTTTAATGGATGAAGAAACATGTTATTTGCTATACTCAAAACCACAAGCATTTTTAAGTGCCGAAGAAAATTGTGTTTCAAAAAATTGGCATTTAACGTCAATTCATAGTATGTTACAAAACGTATTTGTTAGAGGTAAGATTCAACTTTTTTTTCAAAATTGCATGAACCTAAAAATCATTTTTATTATTTTTTTGCCTGATTGTCAAGTTCATGCAATTTTCGGAAAAAATCGTTAAAACAAGAAATGTGCCAAACTGTCCACTCCCTCTAAATCGAATTTTGAAATTATTTTTTGACTTACAAAACAAATGATTCAAATTTTTAGGAGTTTAGTCTCCTTAAAAGTGCGATATTTTTCTCTTTATTGCATTTTTAAATAGAAGGAATAAAAACAACCGAACTTTCTTTTATTTTTAAATTTTGTTTATATAAAAATTTGAAAAAAATCCTGCAAAAAATCCGTTTTGAATTTATAAAACAACAAGAAAAATGAGGAGCATAAATCATACAGGGCTCCACAAAAATATAACGCACTTCAAAATTTTGAGATTCTGAAAAAAAACATAACTTTTGAGAACGTGAGGTAATTCCCCGTTTATATAGGTTTTTTAACATGCTGAAGCCGAATCTGAAACAACTGAAGTGATCCGGCTTCTAGAAATTTCAAAATTTTCAGGTGGGTTATATTTTTGTGGAACACTTTAAAAAAGAATACAGTTATTTTCATTAATCATCATTGTTGCCATCATCATCTTCTTCGTCACCATTGTCATCTTCAATAGCATTGATTACACCTTCACGGTAAATGAGAAGTAGTGGACGTTGATAATCACCATAATCTTCAGTAGCTAACTTTTTGACAAAAGTTTTAACTTTAAGCATATATTCTTCTGGCATAATATCGTGATTAAAACAGAGCATAAATTCAATTTGTTTATTTTCCTCAAAAAAATTGTATAAAATTAGAAAAATTAATGCTGCTACATATTGTATAAGATGAAGCAAAACTTGAAAAAAAACACTTACAAGCATAATTTGAAAAAACATCAAAATCAAAAAATGGTGGAATATTACCAAGTTTCACAAGTGAACATTTCTTAACTTGTTCCATTTCAACAACTTTTTTAACGTTCGTAATTTCATTTCCTTTAAATCGACTAAAAAAGAAATTACAGTTCAATCAAACAAAAAAACACTCGCTAAAAGATATTTTTAATATTTGGTAAACTTTCAACAATTTTTTCAAATGGCACAGGAATATTATCACCAGTTTGGAGCCCTGGAGCATAAATAAGATGAACAACTTTATCAGTCAAAAATAAAAATTCTTCAAATGTTAATACTTGTTTGACAAGTCTGATTGCGGTTGCATCACATTTATAAATATAAGGAATCAAAAATTTAGCTGCATCAATAGAACATTCTTTTTTCATATCAAATTGATGAGTAATCCATAGCATAAATTGTTTAAAAATGAAATTAACAGGACGATCACAAAGATCATCGCAATATCCGCCTGAACAAGTGGTAATAACAACATCATCATCATCATCAGTACAATGTAAGCATGGAAGAACAACGATTGGATTTTTATCAAAAAACCATTTACAAGTTTGAATGAGTTTTTTCCATAATTCATGTGATTTTGGATTTTTGAGAATGTAATCCATTGTAAATTTTGGAAGTGCAAAATTTTGACGCTTTGAACTTCCATGAACAAAAACAGGAGTTAATTGGGGAACAGAATTTGATAAAGTTGCAATTTGTTCAGTAATATCCATTTTACTTTGGAGCAAAAGAATTTTAAACTAAAAACTTAATTTATTATTAACGATTTACAAATTTTAAATTACAAATTCATTTTCACGACACCCGTTTTTCGTAATAATTTTTGACAGAAAAACCAATTTCTTTTGGATAAATATTACTTTCTACCTAAAAAAAGATTACTTTTTACCTAAAAAATTTTAATCGGCTAAAAACGGATTACTTTTTACCTAAAATTCATGTATCCCTACCTGTGAATTTTAGGTAAAAAGTAATCCGTTTTTAGGCGATTAAAATTTTTTAGGTAAAAAGTAATCNAAGTAATCCGTTTTTAGGCGATTAAAATTTTTTAGGTAAAAAGTAATCTTTTTTTAGGAAGAACTTAATACTATGCCATTTCTTTTCGCCATTGATTAAGAACACAACACCAAAATAGTGAATAATTTGATTGAATTTTATAAAATGTTTTATAAAATCATAGAAATATTTGGACAAATTTAGAATCTTTTAATATTTAATGGGCTTAAAAAGTGTATTTTTAAAAAAAGTTGATAACGGAATTTACAAGGGAACCGTTTAACATGTAAATTTGCTTTTGAAACGGGACCTATTTTAGGATACTCCCCTGATATTCAAACGTATTTTCTCAAATTATGAGCGGCCTCTTCCCCGAAAATATTTTTGTACCTAATCAACTATACTACTACACAAAAGCAATGTTAAAGGCTAGAATTTTTGACAATGTTATATCAAATTCTTCGCAAAAAAACAACATTTTTTTAAAACAAATTTTTGGAAGAAATTTGAAGTTCAAATTTTGTTTTACCACAAAAACGATTCAATATTTTTTAATAATGTCTCAAACCATTTTTTCAAACAGTTAATTAAATATCTTTTAATCTAAAAAGAATTTAAAAAATTTTTTTGACCGGCTTTAAACTTTATGGTCACGTTTATGTCACAGTCTGACGTGAACACCACTCGACCACGGGTCCGACGTCCCACCTACATAGAAATGTAACACACTAAACTCAGATCTTGACTGCATAGAAGTGTGGAGCCTCCAAAAGAGGAGGTGCCTCGAGCTGATGGATTTTGAACCTGATCGATGAATTTTCACGTCGCAAAAATTTAATGTAACATAGGACTTTTTTGGCACTTTAAAGTGCCGAAAAAGTGCATTCCCCGGTACATAAATACTTCGGCATATGCTTATTAAGCATATTTTGAACCCTATAAACCCATTTTGGGATAAAAGGGGCTGGGACATAAGTTGAGGTTTCCTTGTTAATTCGAATTTTATTATTTCCTGAAATTTTCTGTCAATTTCTTTTTATCATGAATTTTTAGATAAAATACTGAAAGCACAACTGGAGAATTTTGGATTGGACTCAGTCAATTGTTGATCCCAAATTCTTGTAAATGGATGGACAAAACTTCTGTGGACTTTACAGATTGGGAAAAGGGTCAACCGGATAACATTTTAAATCACAATTGTACAGCAATAAAACTTCAAAATGGCTTTTGGATTTCAAAAAATTGTGATGACTTAAAGCCTTTTTTTATAGATCTTTGAAATTTTTAAAATTAGTTAGATTAAAAATATATAAAATAAGGTACTTATATATTTTAAATTCAAATTGTTTCGACAAAAAAATTTAATCTTTTTATATGCTTTCAATAATATCACCCGTTATTGAAAGTTAGGAGAAAAATAGAGTCTTATCTACATATACCTCAAAAAATCAGAATCTATCTATCTTTTGTTAATCACCAAAAAAAATCGAAAACAACTTGCGTACGAAATAAAACTGATAAGACTATTATATTATGTTTTTTATTGACAAAATTTTTTGTTAACTTTGATAGCATTCATTCGTCCTGAAAATATTCTTTCTCTTGCTGTTGCTAATTTTCATTTTTCCGTTTACAATTGAAGCATGTCCAAATCAATCAATTCCATCGTACAAAAATTCTTCAATTTGTTATTATTTAAATAATACTAAAACTGATTTTATTGATGCTGAAGGAATTTGTATTGGATTTGGAGGACATTTAACTTCAGTACATGATATGTTTGAAAATTTATTTTTAAGTGGTGAGTATTTTTTTACTTATAATCACGGGAAATCGCAGAATCATATCTGTCTTTAACAGTATTGAATTAAAAAATTATTTTTAGAAAAAGCACATACAATTTTTACAAGTGATAATTTTTGGTTTGGTGCAAATAATCTTGTAGGAAATTGGTCATGGATGGATAATACACCTTTTGACTTTTCGGATTGGGGAAAAGGTGAACCAAAGAATATATCAAATTGTGGAGCTGTAAGAATTCAAGATGGAAAATGGATAACCGATGACTGCTTTAATGCGAAACCATTTATTTGCAAAACTTATATGCCTCCTATTTTGTCAACTACAACAACAACAACAACAAAAACAACAACTATTAAACCAACTCCATCGGCGCAACCGTGTTCGGATCCATGGAAATATTATGACAAAACGAAATCGTGCTATAAAATTTTAAATAATTTAAATTGGCAAGATGCAAATAATGCTTGTTTTAAAGATGGTGGCGGGCATTTAGCTTCAATTCATAGTTTAGACGAAAATATTTTTATCACAAGTTTGCACGTTCTTTAATCGTCCTTCTAAAATGCTCGTTTCAGATTTAATCCCATTTAATCCAAATTACCACCAATGTTCTAATCCAAATCTTGCATGGTTTGGCTTATATACTGTTGACAATGAGGCATCTTGGAATTGGATTGACAACACACCTTTTAATTTTTCTGATTGGGCACCTGGCCGACCAGGTGATAGTGGATTTCATAATTGTGGACTTCTTCATGGAACAAATTGTGGTGCATCATATGGAAAATGGGGTGATGGTATGTGCGATGCTATAGTTGGATACTCTGTTTGCAAGAAACCTGCATTTTCTTAAAAAGCTTTTTACAATTTAAACTATATTTTTTAAATATATTTAAGTATTACTCGTATATCCATTTTTACGCAAAAAAATAAATAAACAGATACAAATATTGAAAAAAAAATATTTCTGAGTTTGCTGTTGAAAATTGTATAAATATTTTTATGGAACTTGTTGTGGCCCGTTTTCCTTTATTGTTTTCTTATATTATTTTTATTAATATCAAAATGTACAACGAAAAGCAGAAGAATTATTAATATAACACAATTTTTGTTGGTGAAACAAAATGACATTAAATTTCACTGAAATTTAATGTCAAATTATTTTAGTTAATTGTTTTATCGTGATCGACTTTTAAGAATTGACTTTTTTTCTTTAAAGAAAAAAGCCAGTAAATAATACAACACTCTAAACCTAGCTTTGTTCTTTATTGATTTCTTATAACCCTTTATGGTTTAAAAAAGAGTGGTCAAAATATGCCGTTTTCTTAATAATCATAAAATACTGTCAAACAGTGCCCATATTGTGTACCAGTTTTTGTGGCATAAAACGGTCATTTCTTTGCTGTTGTGGAAAAAAAGATCGAAAAAAGAGGAATACTATTTTGCCCCTTTTTCTTCAAATCCAAAAAAACTGAGTTTAACGCAGTCTTTTGTGTGCCAACATAATTTTTTGACACACAAAAATGCATGAACAAAAAACGATGTCGTTTTTGTGTTCATGCAGAATGAAAATCTTTGAATATTTTATTTCATTTTTTATCACTAACAGCAAATGCTTAAAAAATTAAATTTTTATAAAAGTAATTAAAAATAAATATTTTAATTACAACTGCTTTTTAGAATTAATGAAAGTATTTATCAAATGCGAAGAACGAATACATACAATAATTATCCTTTTTATTTGTGATAAATATCAACCTTTTTTTGACAACATTCGATAAGGGTGCGTTTAACAATTTAATAGAAAAGCAATAATATAATTTCATAGTCTCCAAAAATATGAAGAGATGTAAGTCACTATTTTATAACACCAAAATTATAAATGCTGCAAAAAAGAAATTCAACATAGATTCATACGTGTATATCAATTTATAATGGCACCAATCTCTGATAAATTTTTATCTTTGATGAAAAAATTTTGTGACATGTTAATGAAAGCCCCTTTTTTTCTTTATTGATTTCATGTGACCTTTTACCATTAACGAAGAGAAATCAATGAAGA
>CABFKP010015420.1:0-20033 GCA_901779475.1 Panagrolaimus davidi
ACTTGCAATATAATACGAAAAAATATTTCCTTTTTTGCTTTGAATATTTTGAAATATTCAATATTTTGTTATTTTAAGAATGAGAAACAAAAAATCTTACTTGTGTTTTCTATTGTCTGGAAGCAATATAAACTAAAAAGCTCATAAAATGTCAAAAATCATTTTTAAATAAGTTTTAAACTTACAAGGGAACCGATTTACATGTCCTGCCGATTTTGGAATTGGACATATTTTAGAATACTCTTCTGATATAAAATAATATCCCGTATGAGCGGCCCGTTTTGAGATTGTCATTTTTTACATAATCGAATGTAATACTAAAAAAAACAATATCGTATTTTTACAAGAAGACTTCTTTCAACTAAATAAGATAAGAATGTTGAAATCTGTAAAAGTTTTGCATTATTTATATTTGTAAACACTACATTTATTCCAGATTTACAAAAACATTTATCTACGTTCCACAAAAAAAATGCGTTTAATAATGTGACTTTGTAAACGAATTATTTCTCGGGAATAAAAAGAAATATGTGGCTAAAACTTTTGAAAATTATTTCTGTCAATCATCCACAAAAATACTACAAACGATTTAATTCAAATAAAAACATTATTGAAAAGATTATGTTTCACTTATTCAGAATCTCGGATGTTTGTTTATTTACAAAGAAATTTCTCTTCATTTCCTTGAAATAAAAAAATACAAGTTTTATAGGGGAGCCGCGTTGTGGCTCCCTCGTGTTTAAGTTTGGCACACCTTTTCATTCATTTTTCACGCTTGAAAACATACCCAACATTCATCTGCATTTTTGCATACCTTCAGAACAAAAAAAAAACATCTGTTATCTCAATCAATCTCAATCCTTCGGAACCAACGAAATTTTTTTGTTACATTTCTAATTTTCTATTTGCATGAAATCAGCAAAATCATTTTTATTTAGCAAATTTTATTTATTGCTGCAAACACCCTTCGTCTTAAATAAATTCCAAGTCCATCTAAAAACTGACATTGCCAAATAAAATAGTGGGTAAATAACCGTCCTACTATTTAAAGTTAACAAATTTTATGGAAACGAGTTTCCCGCGTTCCTCTATTTTTTGTCCCTCAAATGACAATGGAAGAAAAAGTTTTATAAAAAGAAAAAATGTTGGCTCTAGGTTGTTTGTAAGGCTTTCCATAAATAATGTTGATGAAATTAAAAATTTTTCATGTTTTTTATGTAAAATGCATTTTTTTATGATAAAAAATCAACAACACAATATTCGAAAAAGAAATTAAGAAAAAAATTAAAAATGTCCAAATGGTTTTGCAATTACATTTGCTAGAAAACTATTATTCGAATATCTCAAATTCATAGAAACAAAAAATTTTTGAATCGAAAGAATCAACATCTGCTGTCTATTGAAAACAAATTTGCCGCTGCAAGAATAATTTTCTTTTTAACTTTCAAAAACAACATCGATTCTGTCGTGTAAAAATTCAACGTTTTACACTTTAAAAAAAGACAAAAAATTATTGCAAAAAGTAGACATTATCATATCTGGCTTCGTGGAAAACCAAATTGAATTTTTTAATATTTAAGTATAAAATACGTTTAATATAATTATTTAACACGACAAAATAATTAATTGATGCTGAATTTTAAAAAACTTTATGATAAAAAAATATCGAACAAATATAAACAATATTAAATATTTATGATAATTGTATACACATCGAAAACTTTTTTAAAAAAACACTTGAACTTTCAACACAAAAACAAAATTTAGTTACGAAAGAGGTTTGCAGAACATATTTTTGAACTTAGCATAGATATATTAATTAAACCCCCGTATTTTATGTTGTTTTCTTCAAGAATAAAGTCATTTAAACATGTTTCACGAAAGTACACAGTTTCTCACAAGCTACAAAATTTAAAAAAGAGATTCATTTTGTAAAAAAAAATAAGTTCTTTTTTCTCAAGGATACAAAAGAATAAAACTAAAATTGAACCTTAGAAAACTTTAAAAACCAGAAATTATCAAATGAAAACTCAGAGATTCGAAAAGGAAATAAATATAATTGTGCTTCATTGTTTTAGTAATAAATATTGTCATCGTCTCCATAATAACAGAATGGAAACCGTAAGGTTTTTAAAAATCTGGTTAAAAATTTGTACATTTATTTTCGAAAAACTCGAAGTTTTTGCTTTAAAAAATGAAAGAAAACAAAATATTAAAAAAATGCTCGATAAATTTTACAACAAGGCTTTGAAACAAATTTTTCAATAAACAGCAGTGTTTTCACTTTTTTGAAACGAAAGAAAAAAGCAGCGCATTTGCTTTTGTTTGAGAAAGTGATTTCTTAATTTTTACATTGGCTCATTTCTTTTATTGATCAAAACATTTTCTACACAAAAAACGATAGAAATTTTAAATATTCTATTTTGTTTTTAAAAAAGGCTAAAAAATTATAACTGTTTCTAATATCTTTATTTTTACACAGACACAAGTTGCACTTTAGAAAGCTCTCTCATGATGAATGCTATAATATACATTTTCAAAAAATGTAAAATATGCTTGAATACAGAAAATTGCAGTACAATTTTGATTATGATTTTTTAACGACATAAGTTTATAAAAAATATTTAATTTATAAAACACTTTTTGTCAACGTTAATTAGTTGAAAATAAACGGCTGAAAATATTACTTTAAACAGATCCGTAATTGTTTTTTGTGTGTTCATCTAATTTGAAACATATCTTTTTTTAACAGAATTTTTCAACAATTTGAAAAAATGAAGTGTACATTAAAAATATCTATAAATTAATAACGTCGAGATTTTCTATTTCAAGCTATGAAAAATTTTTATAAACAAATAAGTTTGGAGATTATTGTAATGTCTTTTTCTTGATGATAAGATAACCGATGAAAATGAAAAATTCAAAAAAATAACGATTAATAGCATTTTGCTGCATCGTTCGCATAAAAAACGACACACTTGAAACGTTTAAAAAAAAGACAGTGGAAAAAAGGATGTTAAACGCGGGAAAAACAAAACACTGATGCCTGGTCGATGTGCACATTTTGTGTCGGCTTAAACTGAATTTCTTTTTCAAATGATTTTTTCGCAAAGCGGTAATAGATTTTTAAATATTTAATTGTGAGCCTTTTAAAGGTGATTTTAACATTACGTATATCAACATAATAATTATTGCAATGATTTTTCCACAAAATCTGTTTTTGGTCATTATTTAATATAGAAGATATATTTTTCTTCCAACTCGTTTGGAAATCCAAAGTCATTTAATGAACCATTGAATATTGAGTGAAAAAATGACGACAAACACGTTTAAGATATTTATAATAGTGTTATTTCATATTTTAAGCTTTTTATGAAACTAATGTTTTGTAAATAAATTGTGCAAAAATAATCACTGAAATATTTAATTTTATAATATAAACACATTTAAACCTGTTTTTTTCTTTAATTTACATTAAAAAATTTAAAGAAAGAAAATGGAGAGCAGGATTTTATGCTGTCACTTAAAAAACATATTTTGAAATTCTTTTTTACAAAACTTTTGGAAAACGAAATTTAAACATTATAAATATTTAAATACAACATTCAAATAGTTTATTTTTCTTTTATTGCTAAAATATTAACTAAAAAAAATAGTAAGCTATTTGTCGTTCATCAAAAACTAAATTGAAATCAATTTTTTGCTACTAAATTCCAACATAATATTAACAAAACTTTGTTATAGGTAATGCCATATAAACTTTTATTAAAAACGTTTTTTAAATATTTTGTTCTTACATTAAGATGAACAAATTTTAAATTTAAATTTAAAAAAAACAAAAAAGTTATATATTTTTTCTTTACTAAAACTAAAAAAAACCGAAACATTCAAAAACGAAAAAGCACAGAAAATTATTCAATAAATATTTTCATGTTAATCGTTTAATTATACATTATTATTTAAATTATGCAAAGCTTAAAAAATGGGAAAAGCAATGAAGAGAAAGATTCCCAATGCAAAAAAAAAACGCTTGCATCTGACAGCTGCAAAAATTTGTCAACCTTTTTAAGTTTTGAAATACTTTCAAACCAGTGACTAAAATGTTTTTCATCGATTTTCTTTTAAAATGAATATTTTATATATCTTTTTCGTAAGCTCTTTTTTTTATAAATGAAAAGAAGAGCAATAATGAAAAAAAGGAACCAAAAATTTTGTTTTGAATTTTTTATATTTATATAGGTTTTTGTTGATTTAAATGAAAAATAACGAAAAAATTTTTAAAACCATAATTTTAAATGAAAACAATAAAGGCATCCAATGTTTGAGAATCATGATTCCAATATTAATAAAAAAAACAATCAATATTTTTAACTTGCACAATTCTTTAGTTTTAAATGTTTTTTTTAAAAACTCAGCTTGCGTTGATAGTCTTTTGGAAGTTTTATTCTCGCAACACATATCGAAATACCATTAAAATTATTTTGAATATTTCCATTTTGGTTTTTTTAATTTATCCGATAAACAAGTTTAATACTGTAGGCAACGGCAGTCATGCAATAAAAAAAAGAACGCTGCAGATTTTTGTTTTATTTTCTCTCAAAATTTATCTTTGAAACAAATGTTTACACATTAAAAAAAATGTAAAAATCAATCAAATCCTTAAATAAATAATGCATGAATGAGTAATTATTAATTGTTTTTAACAATGTACTTATAAATTTCGACTCTTTTTTTATCGTAAAAAACTTCGCCATGTGCAATTAAAATTAAATATTCAAAGAAATATCAAAAGTTTAAACATTCGACTCATTTCGAAACATCGCTTGTATAAAAAATGTACATTTGTGATGCACCTTTGAACATACTAAAAGAAGGAAAGAAAGTGATGTAGAAAGTGGCAAGCGTTCGCTATCGCAGAACACATAAGTTTGTAATTCCTTTTTTAAAAGTTTTAAAAAACTTTGTTTCAGATTTTCTTAAATTGCAAATGCAGTTGATCAAATACTTGAAACTAAAGCTTATTTTTTAAAAATTTAATTGTTATTTTAAGTTTGTATCTGTGAATCGAAAATTCCGACTTTGATAAAAACCGGAGGTTTCAACAATAATTTAAAAATTAGAAATGCAAGGTAAATCATTTTCCATTTTTCTTTCAATAAATCGTGATTTACATGTTTTTACTAAAACATTTATATTCAATTCATAAAAACTTAAAAAAACTGAAATATTAAAAAAAAGAGAAGTATAAATCATTCATTCTTTTGCTTATTTTTGCAACATCAATAAAAAAAAACTGCTGCGTTTTGAAATTTAAAATAGTCAAAAAAGAAGGACGATGCAAGCGAAAAGAGACACATTTGATTTTTACTAAAAAGGGATTTCGCAATTTTTTGCACAAAACTTTTTTTTTCCTGTCACAAAATGTAAGTCTTTTCGCAACAAACATTTATTAAAAGTAAACGGCAAAAAATATTAATTCGAAGTTAGAGGTAAAAACTCTTTTTTGTTGTTCGTTCTCCTGTTTTCATTTTGTAATCATAAATTTTACTTTTAAAAAAATGCAAGATTCAACAAAATCTAAAATCAATAACGAAAGGGAGAATCTTTTTTGAAATCATAAAAAGTTTGAATCATTACGTTTCGAAAATTGCCAATTCTGTTTTTAATAAAATTAGTAATAAAAGATAAAATATTCAAAAAAATAAAAAGGTTTTTAACATTTGACAAATTTCGCAATTTCGCTGGAATAATAAATGCCACATTTGCATTGCAGCATTTTACATGAAAGATAGAAAAAAATGATGTTAAAAGCGGTGAGCAGTGAACATCTGTTATCGGCAAAAACCTTTTTTTAATAATATTTTTACGATAAAATAAACTTTATTATAAATAAGAATTTACTTTAATATAGCTGACAAGGGAACCGATTAACATGTGATTTCGCTTTTGAAACGGGACCTATTTTAGAATACTCCCCTGATATTCAAACGTATTTTCCCAAATTATGAGCTGCCCCTTCCCCGAAAGTATTTTTTTACCTAATCGACTATACTACTATAGTATACGTTATCGTGTGCTACTTATACCAATTAATCACTTATTTTTTCGAATTTTACGATTTCATGTTAATACATAATTAGTTATTTGTTGTTAAAATAATGTTTTGTAACTTTCAGAGTCATTATAGCACTGCAAAAATGCAATTTTAAGCAATTAATTGGTATAAGTAGCATACGATAACGTATACTATAGTAGTATAGTCGATTAGGTAAAAAAATACTTTCTGGAAAGGGGCCGCTCATAATTTGGGAAAATACGTTTGAATATCAGGGGAGTATTCTAAAATAGGTCCCGTTTCAAAAGCGAAATCACATGTTAATCGGTTCCCTTGTGAGTACAAAAAATATTTCCAAAGTGATTTTAACGGCATAATTTTAACAAAATTTTATTTCTGAGAAATCTGCTGCTGCAACAAGGTATTAAACAATAAAAATGGAAAATTTATTTTCTTCGTGTGCAATGAAAGCTTTTTTTATAAAGCCAAGATTATTTTTGGCTTCATAAAAAGAGCTTTTTTTTAAACCATACGTTTTGAATTTATTTTAAAATTTACCGCATTAAAATGAATTCCGCCATTGGAGTTTAAAATTTCATTTTTGTCTTGAAAGTTCAAATGTTTTTTAAACATTTTTTTGATGTGCATGTACAAAAAAGTCCCGTATATGTTTGATAATGTTTAATAATGTTAAAGTGAACATCAGTTAATCATTTTTACTTGTCAAAAAAAATATTAAACGGACTTATAAATCTCAAAAATTAAATATTAAAAAGTTGAATTTTGCGAAAAAAATTGAAATATTCAGAAAAAATACACAAATCATTCATTCTTTTTTAAATGAAAGAATAAATGTCTGGCAAAACTGCTGCGTTCGACAAAAAAGAAGGATATTGAAAGAGAAAAAAGTCACACATATTTTTTTCTAGAAAGGGATTTCGTAATTTTCATTTTGCGAAAAACTTTTTTGTTTCAAGTTTAGATCAAAGTATTTGTTTTTCAATAGACAACAAAGTAGTTTTTAATATTTATCAAACAATGGAGGAAAAAATTTTATGAAAAGAAAAAATGTTGGCTCTCGCATTGTTTAAAAATTAAAATTGTTTGTAAGCAAATATTGTTGATGGGATTAAAATATTTGTATATTTTTTATGTAAAACGCATTTTTTTGTGATAAAAAATCAACAACACAATATTCGACAAAGAAAAATAAGAAAAAATTAAAAATGTCCAAATGGTTTTGCAATTACATTTGCTAGAAAACTATTATCCGAATATCTCAAATTCATAAAAATGCGATAATTTTATTCAAAAAATATAACAAAAAAATACAAACGAGGTTAATAATGTAATTTGAACACATTGATATGAGACCATAAAAATAAGGATAGTTAAAAATAATAAAAACAAAGAAAATAAAAATTACAAAAAACTAAAGATGTTAAAAAAATTGGTAAGGATTCATATCAAACATTGCTTGAGGGGGTTCACGTTTATCTTTGGTATATTTCCAATATTCTTCAATATGAAAAGATTTTCTCCATCGACGATAAAGTGGCAAAATTTTACGAGGATTTTGATGACGTCGAGTATTGTAAAATCGAGATATTGTTGATACTTTTCTTTTGTTAATTGCTAATGACATCTTTGAAATACCAATATGATAAGTTCTTGAATGACGATTTTTGATAATTTTTGGCATTTCAGGTACAGGTTCTTCTTCATCTTGATAAATTATTCGCTTTTTATTAAATTTAAATGTTGAGAATTTTTTATTAGAATAAGACATTGCTTCTTTAAATCCATTTTTGAAATAACAAATTTGTGATGGTGGTAATTCTTTGTTTTCATTTAATTCTGGTAGCGAAGAACATCTTTTTAAAACAATTTTCTTTATTCCATTGTCAATATTTTGCATTTCAGCTGATTTTTCCAATGATGCTCTTGGTGCCATTGACAGAAGGAATTTCATTTTAGGATCAGTTATTTGAGTATTTAAGATTCTTCGCAATTTGTTACTTAATGACATTGTTCTCCATAAATTCAAAAGATATCTAATATCATAAGCAGATGAATGACGATATTTAAGAGTAAAGATATCATTGAATTGAAAATTAAATTTCATTTCATATTGTTTAAGTAAATTCATAATATCAGATTTTCCTAATCCACTTAAAATAACATAAATTTGTTGGCGACTTTTAAATCTTTCACGTGATTTTTTTAAACAATTTGAACGTGAATATGATAATGGAGGAATAATTGGTGGAGTATAATCTGTTGTTGTATTATCAGCCAAAAAGTTGTATGCTACATTATTATTCTAAAATTAAATATATGTATATAAAAATAAAAAAAAATTCTAATTAAAAGTACCTTTAGTTTAGAATCAACGAAAAGTATACTTTGGCACAGAAGATAAAGCAATGTTAAAGATGAATTAGATGAAGAAAATTCAAAAAGTTTTTGAAGATGAATAAGTGGATCAATATTTTCATCATCATAATTTGGTATATCTTCATTATAATATAATGGTTTACCAAGTTCTTTATTTGTACATTCACATTTATCTTGAAAAGTTGCATGATATTCATATGGAAAAGTAAGTGGCCTTCCAACAGATGTTATTTGATTTGGGACCATTACTGTACCAGGTTGCTGCATTGGTTGCCGTATAATTGTTTGATGTTGAGGAGTTGAAGGTCGTAAAATTACAGTATCCATAGATTGAAGTGTTTGTTGAGAAGCAATTGGACGCTGCATAATTTGAATTTTTGATGCCATTACAGATGTATCACCATATGAATATCTCTGTGAAGATGATGTAATTGGAATTGCACGTTCATAATATTGCCGAAGCATTAAATCATTAAAAGAAATTGAAAACTTTTTAGCTGTTTGTTGAGCAATTTCTTTTTCATCAAAAAATTCACGTGAAAATACACTAATAAAATTATTTATATCTTCAAAAACATCTCTGTCATTAGTAATATCTTTTTTATCAGATATATCTGCCAAAGCTTTGCGCAATAATGGTTGTTCATAAAAGCTTCGTTCAAATTCACGAAGTTTAATACAATTTTCTGTTGATAAATGTTGAAGAATAGTTGATTTAGAATTTTTATCAATGGAATTTAAATATGGAAGGCATGTTCTCATGTAATTATTTGATTTTTCTTTTAACAAATAAAAAATAGCAAAACTAATTTCCTCTTCAATCTGCATAATTTGTAAAATGCTTGAATTTTGCGAATTAGAATCTTCACTTGGTGAAAGATGAAATTTAGGCGGTGTTATTTCACTATTTCCACTTGATTCATAAATAACAGAACCACTAAAAGAAATCAATAATTATTTATATAAACTATGTATTAAATTTACCTTTCGTTGAGTACTTTTCTTCTTTTAACATCTCCAAGAAAATCATTTTCTTCATCATTTTCAGCTTTTCTTTTTCTTTCATTTAAATCATTATTTTCTTCATCTGATGAAATTGCAGAACCATACTCGGAACTATTATCAACAACATCATTAATATCTTCATCACAAATTGAACCAAATAATATAGACAACGGATTTTTATCAAATCCTCGAAAAGGTGAAACACGAATTGGCATAATTTCAGAAGATAAATTATAATTTTGAACATTTTCAGGATTTTCTATTTTTCGTCTTGTCGGTCCAATACTAATTGCATCAGCTGAAATATCCACAGCATCTAAAGATTTGCGGTAATTAATTTCTTCTTTAATATTATCACATTTTGATGGCTCTGTTGGAGTAATTGGTTCTTCCACAATAAAATCAAAGAAATCTAATATTATTTGACATGAATCAGGAATTGTATTAAGATTGTTAAATGAGCTGTTACAAATATCGTTGATACATCTGTGAAGATTTTCAATTCCAGAAAGATATTCAGAAACAAACATTTCGTAATGATCAAGGTTTTCATCGTCAAATTCAATGGATGGCAAAGTATAGTCTGATCCTTTTGTAACATCACCGAGTAATATTGAATCAAAATCAGCTTTCATCATATCATCAAATGTATCTTCCGGTAAGATGAGATCATTACGGGAATTTTGTACAAAATCTATTAAATCAGCATAATAGTAATCGCTTTCATATGCAAATGATAAATCTTTTCCCAATGTTTCAAATTTACTTGCAGAAATTCCAGTAGTAGCAGTTGAAATTGGTTGTGAATGATGATGATATCTTTCAAAAAGGCTTCGAAAATTGAAGGACATTGTTGGCTGTTCATCATCATAATGATCAAAAAATTCTAAAAAGGAAACACTTTAAATGTACCAAACATTTTTGTAAAAACAGAGAAACAAACCTCGTTCATATTTTCGACGATTAACAATTACGTCACTATCAATACGATCAATAAGCTGCTTTCGGAAATATCGTGTAAAAAACTTCTTGTTAATATTTAATTTATTTCTTAAAAAAATATTTTTTAGAAGAAAAGAACACAAGTACAGTAATCCCTCAATAGTAGTTAACACAAAACTTACACGTAATTACCAGAAAAATTTAAAAAATAATTAAAATAAATACAAACAGCATCCCAATTAAACATATGCGAAATAGCACGATAATATTCTGAATCTTTTTTGATATTTCTATGATAATTTCCAAAAATTTTAAACTTTACTGCAGCCTGTAACTATCAAAGATAAATGAATGTTATTATATATATATATTAAACTTACAATACAAAGATTAAATTCATCAAGAGGATCCAAATGACCAATTCTTTGTTTCTCATAATTAAGTTTCTTTATAAGTGATCGTTGAAGTGGAAAGAATGGTAGCCGTTTTATTGCACCAAAAGATGAAGCTAAATATGAACGAATTTTTTCATGTACATTTTGATAAGTAATTCTTGGTTGTTCATGCTGTTGTCGCTTTGGAATTTTTTGTCGTGATGATTGAGTTTTAAGTGGTGCAGGCTTTTTCTTTGATTTTCGAGGTTGTTTTGATGTTGAAGTTGATGGTTTCATTTCAGTATCTTGTTGATATGCTTCGTTTTCTTTTTGTTGCTGCTGTTCTGCTTCAAGTTGTTTCCGTGCATTTTCATAAATATGTAAAAATTTTCTAAATTTATTTCGATAGCTTTCTGTTCCACCAGCTTCTGTTTTTAGTTCAAAATTGAATGGAGTACTTAAACAGCAAAATTTTTTAGACGAAGGAGAATCTTCAACTTTTTCCTTTTTAATCTTTGATAATACTGTTGGTTCATCTACAAAAAAACTTTTGGTTAAATGTTTATCAGGAATAAAAAAGATAAAACATACCCATACAAGTTGGTCGACCTTCTTCATGTAAAAATGGTTCACGATAAACTTCAAAATATCTTGAAAATATTTCCATTTCAATTGGTTGATTCTTTGGTTGTAAAAACCAAATTGTTTTATCATATTTGCTTGGCTAAAACCGTTTCCAAATTAATAAACAATAATATTAAACACAATAAAAATTGATACTTTTCGCATTACAGCACAAATTTTTGCAGCTATTTCAATAGAAAAATGTGCAAAAACAAAAACATTCATTGCTTCAATAGTGTAAACTTCAGAAATCAAAAATAATCTAAGCTTTCCAGGAATATTTTCACCAATACAAAATGGAATTTCATTCTTTGAGAATATCGATGAAGCTAATGAACGTTCAGATTCATTCATAAAAATAATATTCATGTTATCCAATGTTGTATAATTACATTGCTTTCGAATTTGACGAATAAGTTTTGAAATTTTTTCTATAAAATTTATTAAAGTAAAATACAGTGCCCGTCGATTCTTTGATTCCAGCGCATGCGACAATACGCAGTTGTTGAAAAAAAAAAGTTTATAAATTATCATTTTGTTTCAGTTGCCCTGCATGTTGCGCGCATTTCACATGCGCTGGAATCAAAGTACCGACGGGCATTGTAACATTTCATATCACCATTGAAAAAAAAGCAACATACCATACGATAAATAAATTGCAGAATCATTGTACAATAACATAAATGGAAAAATTTGATCATTGTTTGCTTGATAGACTAATAAATTAATTACTTTCAACAACCATTCAGAAGTTTGCAGCTTATCATCAAATGGGATTAATGAAGAAAAGAACATTGTCAACATTTTAGAACAATCAAGTTTTTTAAAGGATGCAATTTCATAGAGTGTCGGAAAAAACCATCTAAAAATTGTTGATACACCAGTTGAAATTGCTTTAGACCATAAATTTTCGGATGTTTCCAATAAAATAACCATAAACCCAAATCTGTCTTTATCATAATTATCCATTTTTAATAACAAATCATACGCTTTATCAGTGGGCTTATTATTCTCTTTTGCTTCTGCAAAAACCATTGTACAATCCCATTTATATTTTACAAGTTCTTCAAGATCAAAAGTTTGATTATAAAAGTATACTACCAAACCAGATTTAAAACCTTTCTAAAGAGAATTGTTATATTACTAAGTAAAATTTAAAAATAAAATTAATTACCAAGCAGCTCTTTGATCCATCAGGAAAATAAAATCGTGGTTCCATTTCTAAAACAGTTTCTTTTAATGCTCGAGAATTTGATGGTGCAATAATTAGCCATCGACGAGGAAATAAAGATCTTTCAAAATAAATTGGTAAATCTTTAAAAATTGTAAATGATGCCATTTGAATAATACACGGTAAAGCAGGTAAAAAATCGAAAAATCCAAGTATATAACATAAAAGCTTTCCATAAGATGTTGGAATTTCTCTACCGTATTCCTAGAAATAGAATTTATTAAATTTTTTTGGTAAAAACAAAAAAAACTTACACAAATAATTGCATCTGCTTTTGTCTTAAATTCTTGGATTTTTTGTACAATAACTTTTATGATAACATTTATCTGTTGTTCAGGATCAAAATCACGTAGCACTGGAAATTGATTTAAAATAAATTGTTCCTTTCTCTTCAAATCAAATGTATCAACAACTTTTAAAGAATCTGGAATTATAAGAGAATCAACAATTCTCGTAACAAGGATTTCTTCTCCATTTTTATCATATAAAAATGGATCATTTGAGTATTGTGATTCTACTGGTAAAAGATAATATTCTTCAATCTTTCTCATAATTTTATCAATTTTATTTTCATCTATTTCCTGTAATAATTATTACAATAATATGTTGAGTTATTCAGTAAATGCTTACATTTTCATTGAAAATATTATCTGTTATAATTCGTATTGGTTGTGAAAGAGGAACATTTCCACTGCTTAAGTTGTCATTATCATAATAAATATCATTTACGGGTTTTCTAAAAGCAATTTCTTGTATTACAGAGATTAATAGACATTATAATTTTACTTACTTGTCAAACAAATCATCAAGATGTAAAATATTTGGATAAGAATTAACAATATGTTTCCGAATTTGTTGAGTGAATTCATTTTTTAGTAGTGATAAATCATAAATACCTGAAGGTTCTGACGTAACAAATTCAAAATCTTTATCCAAAGTATCCAACTCTGACATACTAGCAATCTAAAAATATTCATACAGTAAAAATTTATAAAATTTTATTCATAAATTTGTGAAAAAACTTTTTTTTAGAAAAATCAGAAAAAAGCGAAGCTTCACTACAGGTCCACCGGTTGAGTAACATTTTGCCAAAATCGTTAATTTTAATGTTGAACATGTTGAGTTGATAACGTTTTACATTAATTATTATTAATAAATTTAATTATTAAATGTGTTTTTTTTATTACTTAATTACAAGATGTACATAATAAAGATATTATAAATCACAGTTTGCATTAAAATACAATAGCCGTGATTTGTGATCGATTTTAAAATGTTGCTCACTTTGGAGTAAAAACTTATTTTTTGAATCAGATTTTTTTTGAACCTCAATTAAACTGTTTTAATATTTAAGCCATATTAGTATGATCCTAAAGATAAATGTGATGTATTATAGAACTTTTGTTTGGCGTGGTTTAGAGAGTATATATAATTTTTTTTACAAATAAACAGACATTGAAGCTTAATTCACGCATATTAGTTCTTAATAATGCAGTTGCATCAGCAATGCTTGCAATATTTTATATTTACGTTTAACAGACGTATTTCAGAAAAACCTAATCAAATATTTTTTAGTATTCCTGAACAAACCGATCAAATATTCTCAAAGATTCAAAAAAAAACAAATTATAGTTTAATATTTTTTTTAGCAGACTATACGAACATTTTCGACAACTTGACATATGCAAGCCATTGAAAGAAGTCTATTTGGAAAAACAAAAATGTTTCTTTGTTTTTCAAAAAAAGAATTGAGCTAAGTGACGCATTTTTTTCAAACGCGAAAAAAGAGCTGTATTTTTTTAATACAGAAAGGTTTATGATTTTTTTAGCCCCACGGAAATAATAATTAATCGTTTTTTCGATTTTCTTTACACCATACATTTAATTAATTTACACATAAAGGATTGTGTTATAAGAAAAATAAATAAACAACACATTTTAAAATTTTGAAATATATTTACAATGCACCTGTTAAACAAAGTGACTAAAATGTTTTTCATCGATTTTCTTTCAAAATGAATATTTTTTTGTTGCTTTCTTCTCAAACCTTTTTTTTTAAAAATTGAAAGAAGAGCCGTATAGAAAAGCAGAAACTAAAAAAATTGACTTTGATTTGAATTTTTCATATTTTTTGAAGGTTTTTGTTTCAATTGTTTGAGAGATAAAGAAAAAATTTTTTGAAACCATTATTTTAAATAACATTAAAAAATGTACACAAAATGGACAAAGAATAATAAGACAATAATAAAAAGAAAACAATCAATATTTTGAACTTGCAGATATTTTTAATTATAAAATTTAATTGTTTTTTAAAAACTAATCCTTTGTCGAGGCGGATTTCTGGAATAAAGTTTTTAAAGTAGCAACAATTTTCGCAATCTACATTTTCCATCAGGGGCTTTTTTATCCAAATCCAATCAACAAGTTTAATACCAACAACAATGTCCGTATAAATATCAAATAAAAATAGAATACTACAATTTTTTGTTTTGTTTTTTCTTAATTTGTTTTTTATTTTTGTAACAAAAGTTCTAACATTTAAAAAAATGTAAAAATCAATCAGATTTTAAAATATATAATGACTTGATTGACATTTTTGAAGTAAAAAAAAAGCTTTCGACAACGCATTAATAAAGTAGGCTTCTCTTTGCTTTCAAAAATGACGCTTTTTTATGATAAAACGAGTAATAAAACTAAAATATTCAAAGAAATACTAAAGCTTCAAATACCCGACTCATTTCGAATCGTCGTTCTTATAAAAAATGTGCATTTGCATTGCACCCTCGAACACTTTAAAAAATAAAAAGGATGGAAAAAGTGACGAGCAGTATTTTTGCTGTCTCATCAAATTTTATGAAACCAAAGTTTTGTGCAGCCCTGGTTTTAATAAACTTCAAAAATAAAAAATCGATATTTTTTGAGTTTTGGTGCAAAAATATGATTTTCAAAAATCAAAAAATTTTGTTAATGTTTTTGTTACGTTAAATTCATTAAAATTGCAATTAAAGTAAAAACATGACTTATCTCTTTTATTCAAATTCAAACCCTTGTCAAATTCAATAAATTACCTGTAAAATTAAGGGCTAAAGTATTCGCCATAACAAAACTTAAAGCAAGAATTGAAACAATTAAAATTATAAATCTTGTTGAATTTCCACAATAACTCAAATTTAAACTTGTTTCATTTTTTTTTCCATTTTTTTTTTGAAAATTCACAAAAAAAATCAAATGATAAAGAAACTATTTTTTACGTTATTTTTGGACCATCAAAAAAAGGAGAGATAGAATTTGCAGATATGAAAGGTAGAAACATGTTCGAATTTACATAATCGAACATACGTCAATCGAGCACAAAAAAAAATAGTATTCAAAAATATTGTTTTAAAATTATAGCAAAAATCAAAAGATTAATCAGTGACCATAAAAATTTGTAGTCAACAGAATTACAGGGTGTCCCAATGAAATTGCCGATATTGCTTTTGCTGTAATTTTTTAACTTTGAAAGTCGTTCAAAAAAAATTTGGTAGTTGTGTTCGGTATCGTTTAGGATTTTTAAAACAGTTGTTAAAAAATTTCGAAAACTTAAAATTCAATATCAGAGATTTGATACAAAACTAAAAAAAAATTGAATTTAACTTTAGCCCTTTTCTTCCACTTGCCAATACATACATGTTTGCAAATTCGTTTAATATCAACTGAAATTTTTTTTGTAAACGATTAAAATTTTTTTTCTTTCAATCACTTTTGAAATTGCACAAAACGAATGATTATTTCAAAATGAAATAAATGAAATAAAATTATAGCTTCAAAATCGACGCAAAAATTTAAATCGCTTTAAAACGTTGAAAGAAAATTTCATCTCATGGTTTTCAACAAAACAAAATTCGATGAAGAAAATCAATTTTTAATGGCTGTTGCAAAAGTATTAAACTACAGATACCGTATCTCTTCAAAACTAAAGATAATAAGTTAATCTGCATAAATAAATCAAATTAACAAAGTTTTCACAATTTTTACTTCTGCTCAAAAACCTGTATGAAAAAATAACAAGGTTACAAAACATTTTGCAAAAAATTTAATTCAACGATAAAACAGGCTTGTAAAAGCCATTATTATTTTCAATCAAAAAAATAGGTTCAATTCCATTCCAATTTCCATATTTTCCAGATAAGCGACCATTTGAGTAAATTCCAATTCGACATTTCAACCATGAACAAATAAGAGTAAAATGAGCATTTGTAAGTTTGTTGCATTCATGAAGTTTTTGAAATTCTTCAGAAGATTTATCAACTTTTGAAAAATCAATTTTATCAATGGTACCTAAAAATAACGTTATAGTTAAAGCAATATAAAAAAATAAAATGAACGTACCAAAAGTCTTAAAATTATTGAAAATATAAAGTTGAGTTTCTGGTTTAATACCATAATAATATTTTTCTTCACCAGTAAAAAAGAGTGAAAGACATTTGAAAAATGAATCAGTAGAAGAAAAAATTTCAAAAGTTGTTCCAGGAGATGCAGTCGCAGGGATATTAGTATATTTAATTTTGCGCAAAAAACCATAAGCTTCACGAGTAAACGGAATTTTAAGAGTACCAAGAGTTGATTCAATAAAAGCTTCTAATCGAAATAATTGAGGAACAGTATTAACAACAGGTTCTTGAATAATTATTGGTTGAATTTCTTTTCCATTTTGGTGAATGTCATTTTGTGGTTCAATTTTAACAGTATCTGTTTCGGCTTCATCATCCAATGTAATAATTTCTGGTTCACCTTTTAATTCTTTTTTAATTTCAGGAATTTCTTTAATATCTTCCATTACATTTCCAGAGACAACATTTTCAACAACAAGATTTTCCGATTCTTGATTTCCTTCTCTTTCTTCACGATCATTAACAGTTTGAGGTCCAACTCCAGCATTATATGATTCATTCAGAGTATTAATTTGCAAAATAATTGGTTCACTCATTTCTTCTTTAACATTTGTGCCATCAAAAGGTTCTTGATCATTATCATATTCATTTCGAACATTTTCATCTTGCATTTGAGGTTCCATTTTTGGCTTTTTTGCTGGAGGTCCTTCAATATCATCATCATTATCCGTTTGATCGATCATAAAAATATCACTATCATCAGAACAATCACTGCCATCACTATCATCATCATTACCAGATGATTCATCTTCTTCAATATCCATTTCAATATCTTCAAAATTTTCTTCGAGCATGTGCTTTGTTCTCTGACTGAGACTGTCATAACCACGAAAACTAAAAAGAATGAATTAGTAAAAATTGATCAAAATATTTCAGATTTAAAAAGCGCTTACTCTTTTACATCGATTTCACTCTTTTCAGTAGATTTAAAACATCTAAGATGATAAATATCACCATGAAATTTAATATGAAGTTCACCTTGTTTAATTGTATATGGCCAAGGAAATTTAGATGGTTGACCATTTGCAGCAGGACAATCAGCTAATGTACAGTAATCATCTCTTTTTGCTTTTTCAATTAAAGGAATATCAAAATCACTAAAAAATGTAAAACATTAATGACAAAAAAACATAAAAGCGTACTTGGATTCTCCAAAAAGTTTTCGAAGACGTAATTGTAGAGGATAGCTTAATGTATGATAATTTCCAATTCTGTAAATATTAATAAATACAAGTCGTAAGATTATAATAATAATTTTACTTACTCTTCACCATCCATATTTACTTTATCCATTTTGGCAAAACAATCAGGATGATAAGTTTTAGTTTGATAACGAATTCGAAGGCCTTGAATTTTGTATCCAATTTTTGAACTGAATTTTGAACATTTTAAAGCTGCACAAAAACATATTTCATCTACAAAAAATGGAGTTTCGGCTTTAGGAAGTAGGTAAAAACTAAAAATAAATGTCTTTAACAAAAAGTTGCACTAAAAAACCTACGCGTTATCCTTTTCGAAAAGTTCATCAAGAAGTTTTTTGTCATCTTCAGAAAGAGAATCATAATCCCGAATTCTAAAAAAAGATGACAATATTTATACAACAAATTTGTTCCAAACATACTCTTTAGCATCAACATTAATCTTTCCAGTTTCTAATAAACATTCGGGATGATAATTATTGCCTTGAAAATAAAGTCCAAGCTGTTCACAACCAACAACAGAATTTGAACGAGCACAAAAACGATCATAACACTTTAAATTTGCCGTTTTAGATGCCCGTGGAATATAAAATTCAGTTTTATGTTCTGAAAAAGTAATATAAAGTCAAAATTTACTAACGAATATAACAGAAACCAACCTTTTGCTAATGCAAATTGTTCACGAATTTTTGTTAAATCTGCAAGATTAATCTCAAGTTGGAATCCATCAAGAGTTCTATCATATTCTTCAAGTGAAACAGTAGGTGGATAACTGTGAGTGGGTCTGTGTTTCAACGAAATCATAATATTACTTTTTCGAAACTCATCAACAGCTCTTTGTTTCCAAAAACAATCAAAATGATGCCATTCTTTATGATTATTCGTTTGATAACAGCTTACCAAAGCTCCCTGTAAAATTATGCATAGTAAATTAACAATATTATAATATAATGATTAACATACAATTGGAATCTTTTCACCACATTCATTACATTCTTTGTTTTCGCGTTTTCGAGCATATCGAAAAAGAACACCCATGTTTGCAAAGATTTAACCAAGCTAAATATGTTTTAAAATTAAAAGAAAACGATACAAAAAAAATAGCAACAAGCGCAATAAAGATTTATTCAAAATGCTCACGAATCCAGAATATATTGAATTCTCCGATTCTTGATAAGATTATCTTATCATCTTCAATGATAATGATTAACGATCGTATTAACTTAAAAACAAAGATGTTCATGGAAAAGAATGCATTCGTATTTTATAAAACAGTAATATAAAAGGCAACAACCGTCTTAAAATTATCTTCAGAGAGCTCTCTAATGCGTAAAAAGGAACATAATAATTAAGAGGGAAACATTTATGTTAAATGATTTAACGTAAAAAAACGTATTTTTAAAAAAAAAACTCTTTAAATGGATCTTTCATCGCAAAAAAAATTAGAGATGAAGCAAAAAATATCTTTGGCGCCGACTTTGTATTCCCGTTGAGACTTTTTTTATTGACAATTGTGAGTTACGCGATATTTTTGTGCGCGGAAAAAAAACCCGCCGAAAAAAAGGATTATATGAAAAGGGTGATAACAAAGAAAATATTATTATAACAACAAGTTTCACAATTTACATCACATGTTTTAAACCGGTTAATTATAACCATTTAATTAAAAATAGATTAGTTAGCAGTATTAGAACTACAGTGTACCGGTCTTAAAAAAAATCCAAATGAAATTCTTTTGGATTACAAAATTGGACTTGAAAGGAGTTCAAAAGT
>CABFKP010015499.1:0-20025 GCA_901779475.1 Panagrolaimus davidi
CAAGCAGGCGATGAGTACAAAATTTGGTGTGTCTGTGGTTAGCACTTCAGCCTTTTATGCATGATCGCACGCATGACCAGGACCAAATCCCAGCCGGTGCAAAAAAATTACTTCATAAAAAAAAGTGGCTAAAAAAGTTTTTATATTATAAATTACTATTTGTAGTTTATTAAAAAGTTAACTAAATGTAGTTTAATAAAAATAAAATTTTTTGCACCGGCTGGGATTCGATCCTGGCCATGCGTGCGACCATGCATGAAAGGCTGAAGTGCTAACCACGGACACACCAAATTTTGTACTCATAACCTGCTTGAGTTTTTTTTTCTCTTACCATTTTTTTTCTCTCTTTTTTGAGACAGTGACGTTCCGTAACTACAAGCGAAAGGCCACAAAAACATCTTTGAAATGCTAACTGCTTTTCTCTTCGTTTTTTTGCCTTTCGATGCCCTTGAAAAACATTTTTTGCTGCTTTATTTCTTTTTCTTTTTACTATCGATCGAACATTGTTTAATGCCGATGTTTTAGGGGAAATAATCGGCATCTCTTTGGATTATGTGTTCAATACATTTATATAACTTTGTTCCACAAAATAAAAAAACGCTAAATAATTAGGTTTATTCATCACTCTTTTTTCTCTCTTTTTTTATCGATAATCGATTCACTATTTTTTCATCCAAAAAGAGTTAAAATAGCAGATACAACATTTACATCACAACCATATTCTCCTCTTTTTGTAATTGTGAAAATATATAGCAGAGTTAAAATAGCAGAGAATGGTTATGAAGTAAATGTTGTACCTTAATTTAATAAATCAAATTAAATTAAGACACAACATTTACTTCACAACCATATTCTCATCTTGTAATATTCATTTTTAATACAATACATTCAAATATTTATTAAAAATTCAAAAAAAAATAGAATCATCATTTGTGTCACATTAACAGAATGCAATCATAGACAACTGCTATTAGAAAAAAAGGGAAATTGAATATTAAATTTTAATTATTCATTTTCGCTTTTCTTCAAATTGTAAATCATATTTTTTTTGATTCATTTTTTCTTCTTTCTTTGTTGTTTTTTTCTTTCAAACGATAGAGTTTTTTTGTGCGATTACACTCCTTTTTAAATTTTTGTCTGTGAACACTAAAAGCGAAAGGTCAAAAAAGCATCTCTGAAATGTTAACTGCTTTTCTCTTCATTTTTTTTGCCTTTTAATGCCCTTTGCAAAATTTTTCTCTGCCTTTTTCTTTGCTTTTTGTCTGCTTTTTTTTCTTTGTTAAAAAAAAAATTTTCTTTGTTTTTTAATGCCAGTGTTTTATGGGAAAGTAGTGGGCATCTCTTTGGATTGTGTGTTCAATACATTTATGTAACTTTGTTCCAAAAAATGAAAAAACGCTAAAAAAAGGTTTATTCATCACTCTTTTTTTCTCTTTTTTTTATCGATTCACAATTATTGCTGCTTAAAAAAACGTACTTTTTCTTTTGTTGTTAATACAACATTTATTAATTTTTCTTATTTATGCTAA
Organism: Panagrolaimus davidi; assembly: GCA_901779475.1. Classification (NCBI taxonomy): domain Eukaryota; kingdom Metazoa; phylum Nematoda; class Chromadorea; order Rhabditida; family Panagrolaimidae; genus Panagrolaimus; species Panagrolaimus davidi. Next base: position 1,530 of record CABFKP010015499.1, read on the forward strand.
AAATGATACCAAAATAACTTTATGCTTTTTTAGCCTTGAATTTTAATTTCCTTCCAAATGGATTCATTATACTTGCCAAAGTTTAAAAGTGAAAATTCCAAACGTACTACCTTCTTTGCAACATATCGTCAACAATCATTTTCGTTACCTGTTGATTCCATCATTTATTACATTTTAATGAATCCAACATCTCCAGAAGTCTACCAAAAATTAATTCAAAGTTGCAAATATTTTTTTATAAACAACCCAATTCTTGTTACTTTGAATTTTATTTTTAACTCAAAAAATGGATGTCATACTTTAATTAACGAAACACTCTTCAGTTTAAATAATGTTGGAAGTAAATTTTGGATTGTTGATAGTTTTACTGTTGGAAACAATGATTCTTATAAAGCGTGTTCCCTTTCAACAATTACTTCAAAGATTTATCAATGTGATGCAAAAAAAGTTACATGTTGGAATCAAAATACTCGTATTTTGTACAAGGATTTTATTTTTGTTTCATCAAAATGTCAAGAATTACATTTGTTAAATGCTGCTATTATGTATGAAGATGATTCAATTGTTACCCTTGAAAAGATTGTTGAAGCTCTTCCTAAACTTACGATTTTGGCTGTGTGAGTTAATTTTACTTTTAAAATTTCATAAAAAAAGTTGATATGCAATTTCGGTTTAAAAAATTCGAAGAATCACTTGTAAATGAACGTTTTGGTGTAAGAAAAAATTTACCTCATTTCCTTCAATTTTGCCTTTAAAAATTTTTTTGAAAAATTTAAACATCCATTTTTAATGGCTGTGCCGATTTTCCGGCCCCAGGCAGGGATGAGAGATGCGGCCGGCCGCAATATTTTAACAGAAAAAATAAAAAAAAGAACCAAAAAAATCGCAAACATTTAAGGAAAAAAACAAAAAAAAATTAGTTAAAATTTCCTAAATAAATTATTCTGACATAGAAAAACCCAATATTTTTAATGTTAGAGAAAAAATTATCGTGCAGAAAAATTTTTTCGATTTAACGAGGCCGGCCGGGTTTTTCGACCGGATTTCTCATCCCTGTTTTGCTTCAATTTTTGGGGCACAACTTTTTGCAGCTAAAAATTTTCCGTTTTCAATTTAGAGTTTTCAGTTTTGTGTCTGAAACATTTGCGCCAAATTTTGTGGCTGTTCTTAACAAATATTACTTTTTTAGCCAATTACATGATACCGCTACAAAAGTCATTTCATCAAAAACTGTTTATGAGTTGCTTAAAATTTCTCATTTTTCAAATCTTGAAAATCTTCGTTTATTCAATATTCCACAATGTTTTGATATTGATTGTTTCTTTAAATATATAAAGGTACGAAAAACACTTTTTTTTCAAATAATATCTTTCAATTTTCGATTTTTAGAAAAACAAAGAAATTAAAAGTGCTCTTGATTTTAGTTCTGAAATTTCTGATGAATATAAAAAACAACTTGAAGCAATTGTTGAAGAAATTGTAGAAAAAGAAACACATGATTATAAAGTGCCATGGATTTGTTTCTCTGGAATTGATTATACTTCGTTTGGCAAAATTAAAATGCTTGTCTCTCGTCAGCTTTAAATAATTGATTTCTTTTTTTGTTTTACTTACTTGTTTGATGTAAAAAATGTATTCTTTTCTCTATTTTTTTTTTACTTTTAAAATAAGACACTTAAAGTTGTACTTTATCTACAATTCAAATAACAATATTGTTGCATTTTTTATGTCTTAGTAAAGCGGAATAAAATTTTTTTTCAACGAAAAAGTTCTTTAACCTATTTTAATAAAGTAAAAACGATTAATTATTATCTGTTGCAAAGTAGTACTTAATTAAAGGAAAATAATATTACAACTGTTGTTTAGTTCATTTAATTTCCAAAAACACTCTATAAAATTAATTATCCTGTTTTATTTATTTTTTTAAATAATTCCATCAAATAAGTGTCATTATCATATTTTTAAAAAACTAATAAAAAATGAATGTTACCGAAAACTCAGCAGTTCATTCTAATGCTAATTTTTTAATAAAATTACACAAACAAGTCTTGTCGATTTCGTCGTTGATAATAACGACTATAAGTTATTTCGGGATTGGCATGGAAATTTTTTTCCTGGATTTTTAGTGAATCAATTTTTCGTTAAACGTAAAACTTCGAAACTCTGTACATTATTTTTTTATTTATTAGCCATTAGATATTTTGTGGATTTCTATTACGTTTTAACATGGACTTTGGAAATTATTACTTTAAAGTACAATACAAGTAACCATAAAATTATTCATTAAGTATTTTCCAAAGAGTAAAGCCATGATGTTTATTTTTCATTTATTAATGTCAATTCTTCCATATACTTTTGTGAACTTTTAGAACTTGCTTATTCGTTTTTTTCAAAAACTTTGATCAATTTATATTTTAAAAATTTCAAAAATTGACAAATAAAATATTAGAAAGGATGTTCGTTATTAATATTATTTAAAAGAAAAAATACAACTTATGAAATAAAGGTTTCTCTTTTTTGGACTGTATAAAAAAGAAATAAAATGCACAACATAGTTGTTATAATTTGATAAAAAAGAACCATATACAAATGTTGTTTTTCTCTTTTTTATTACATCTGTTCCGCGGTATTAAATCATCTCTTTTTCTTTTTTAAAAAATGTCAATGAAAATGCGTTTTTTTCTGAATTTGTGTTTTTACGCACTTTTGTCTATTTTGCAAACATCTTTTCTTTTCAAGAAGTCAAAGTTTAGTTGAAATTTGAATATTTTATTGCTCCATTTTCTTTAATTTGTTTATAAAATCGTAGAAAAGCTTTTCTTGTAATTATAAAAAATATTTTTATCTAAAAAAGAGCAATATAAATCTTTAAAATTTTCTTTTATACATTATAAAAGAATTTTTTAAAGATTTTTTTTACAGTTTTTTAAAAAGAAAAAAAAAGTCTCTAAATTTCTCTCTCATGTTTTTATTGGAAAATTAAATTGTATAAAAAAGCAGATTTTGATATTACTTATAAAAGCATTTGTTTTGTTGGGTTTGTTAACTTAAAAAATATGTGAAAGAAACATGTTACGGTTGTATAACTAGTTCATTAAATTTTTATAAATATCGAAAACATCAGGATCACCGAAATGCTCAAAATTTTGTTTCATGTGTAATATGGAAAAGCTACAAACAAAAAAATTTATGGAAAAACGAAAAACAACTTCAAAATATTCAAACTGATTTTTAGCAGACACACATTTAACAGAAAATACTTTCCTTTTTTTATGACTTGTCCAACATTACATTTTTGACGCGATTTTATAGTCGTTTTTTCGCCGACATTTTTCTTTTCTCTAAGAAAAAGTTCTCTAAACATGTGTAACAATAGGGAAAAATTTTTTCTCAAAACAAACTGGAAACATTACACACCACAATTTTTAAAAAATGTTTTTGCACGTTTTTTAAACTCTTTAAATAAAAGAATGTAGTTGCATACTTTTTAACTGACGAATTGATATTTTTTTGTTAAAAGGAACTTTTTAGTCAAAAAAAAATTTTCGTTAGCTGCTATTTTTGAATATTTCATATTTTAAGGAATAAATCAATACACATAAAAAATTTATGAAGTTTCATTTGTTGGAATATCATTTTGTAACTGCGTTTGACTTTAATGATGAAAATGTTCCAATAATTAATATTGCAGAAAAAGAAATATGCTCATCATATTTCTTAACCTTTTTTTGTTTTAACATGCATTAACTAATCAAGCAAAGCAATTAAAAGCGTAAAAAAGGACTGAGTAAAAACAAAAACTAATAAAAAATTTTTAAATTTTTCGTGTAGTCTCAGTAGATTTATTATAAATTTCCTAAAAGATATAATTTAAACAAAAAAAGGAGGATAAAATTCACAGGGATAGGCACTTTTTTATTGCTCATCAAAGCATTTTATTGTTAGATGATGAAATTGCCCAAGAAAAAGATCTTATAAAAACTGCGTGATTTTTCAAAACTATAATAGTTCTTTTTCTTTAAATAATGACTATTGTTCCATTATTCGGCTATCAACATATTTTTGTGTTTATTTATCATTTTTTCAAAACTTTTCATCAAATTATGTGTAAAACTGACGGTTTAAATATTTCGAAAAAAAATAAAATATTAAAAAGGTTGTTTGGTGTTATCTTTTTTTTACAATGAAAAAGTCTAAATTTTGAAACATAGTTTTTTTTGACTGAAGAAATAAAAAAAAGCGATGTTTAGTAAAATGTAAAGGAATTTGGTTTATTAAAAGTGAAAGGAAACAAATAGAAAAACAGAAAATATTTTTCACCGGCGAAAAGAATTTTTTCCCTTTTTTCTCATCTAGGACATCATCTATCATCTTTTGTTTTCGTTTTTTAAATGTCAATGAAATTGCATTTAAAGTAACTTTGTTAACATCAGAAGGAGGAGGGGCAAATGTTTCCACGAAAATGGTGAAATTCTTTGAACTTTTGCTCATGTTATTGAGGTAAGAAACCGAAAGTTGAGAGCGCTCAAAATAAATTACATCCCCTCCGAAGAGTTTCTTGCGAAGTTATTATCCAAAAACAAATCTACGATATTGGAGTTGAAGAAGAATATTTAATGACTCGAAAAGATTGCAAATAATCTGTTCTTAAATAAATAAGCTATTGCGGTAATGAATATGTTAATGGAGAGCATAAATGCCTTTAAAGATATTTTGTCCACCTCTTGTTTTCAGTTTTTTGACAATTTGGAAAAAATGTTTTTAATGAACCAAGAAATGGCTGGAATTTGATACGTTTTGGTAAAGGACTTGATTATTTCTGGTTTTAAAATTAGACAAATGAAATGAATCCATTTACAAGAAAATTAAAATTTAAGGCTAAAAAAGCATAAAGTTATTTTGGTATCATTTTCAGCATGAATAATAAAAATTGATATTTGTTACATAAGCAACAAAAGAAATAAATTATGTTTTTTTACGGTTTTTTAGAAACGAAGATTGTAGAATCGATAAAAAATAGAAAAAAAAGAATGAGGTAAAAACTTTTTTTTGACGTTTTTTGGTTTTATGTAACAAATTTATTTTAGGGTAATGAAATTAAACACCCAAGAAAATGATGACCCCTTTCTTCAAAATATCAACATGTAATATCCCTTGATCAATACTCAAAAAAAAGGAAAAAAGTGCAACAGCGGAAAGTAAAAGGCAAAAAAAACGAAGAGAAAAGCAGCTAGCATTCCAAAGTTGATTTTCAGACCTTTTGACCTTTCGCTTTTAGGGTTCACAGACAAAAATTTAAAAAGAGATGTAATCGCACAAAAAAACTCTTTCGTTTGAAAGAGAAACAACAAAGAAAGAAGAAAAAATGAATCAAAAAAGATGATTTACAATTTGAAGAAAAAAGCGAAAATGAATAATAAAAATTTTATTTTCATTCTCCCTTTTTTTTAATAATAGTTGTCTCTGATTGCTTTCTATTAATGTGATCCAAATGATGATACATTTTTTTTGAATTTTTAATAAATATTTGAATGTATTGTTTTAAAAATGAATATTAGCAGAGGAGAATATGGTTGTGAAGTAAATGTTGTATCTTAATTTAATTTAATTTATTAAATTAAGATACAATTTACTTCACAACCATATTCTGCTACTTTAACTGTACTATATATTTTCACAATTGAAAATGAGAAGCAACTTTATGCACATCGTATAACGCTTATTAAAAAATAGTGAATTTTGTTCAATTGGAATTATAAACAATATGAATCAAGTTGTTGAATTGGAAACATTATTCAAAGAAGACTACATTTACTTCACAACCATATTCAATATCAATGATGCAATTTTGTGTTAATACTTTTGTCACCTTTTTTGATTCCACTTGTTTTGCAGTAAACATAGTTACGCTTCATGTGAAATGAATTTTGTCATTTTACTGTAATTTTTTAATTTCTAAAAAAATTAAGGCTATGAGAGCACGCTACCTCAATAGTTCCAAGTCACTTGGGGGAACACGTGTAATGCCCTCTATTCTAACTTCCTTATTTTCAAGTAGCTCAAAATCAAGGACGCATAAAAACAATTTGTCCTTTGATTTTTTGCCGTTGTCGGCAAAAGATCTAAAAATTTTGTCAATTTTGTGTGGGGACTGCATTTATAGCTTATCTAAACATGTCATTGAGCAAAATTCGAGATTTTTGATTGATATATGAGTTCCTATATTAACTAGTTCATATTAAATTCTTGTAGTTTATATATTAAAGTATATGAAAAGCTATTATAATTCAAGAGAAAGTTATTGTCTGCTTTGATTTCTTTAACAAAAAACAAACTTTGTACTTTTTTACTTCCTTGTTTTTTTAAAACAGATGATAATCGGAACGGAACTATCAAAAATTACGTTAAATAATTTTTGACATCAATCATTTTGTTAATATAGTTTATAAGTTACCTTTCATAACACACATTGTAAAACCTGATTTTTACACTTTTATTCTTGTCAGAAGAAACCCTTTTTTAATTTTAAGTTCAAGTTTAACTTTAATAAAACCATAAAAATTCAAACAAAATCATATAATTTTATTCATTTGGTAACCATGTCTAACTTTGCAGCATTTTTAAGTTGGTTCTCCTTAATTCTTTTATTTCATGGGACATTTGCTCAAAGACCCCATTGTTTATTAAACAAAGATAGCGGAAAAGGGAAAGGTAAGGTTATTTTTAAATAGTTTTTCAGTGTCTCACATAAAATATATTTGTTACAAAGTAACGAAAGTCGAAAGTTAAGATATTAAGATAAACAAATACGGGGAATTAGTCTATTTTTTTGAAATAAAAATCTATAAAATTGTTAAACTGTGAAAGGACAAAATTAAAGGCAAAAATAATTGGCCCTCACTAAAACCCAACCCAATCGAAAAATTTTTTGCCTTCAAAATCCTTGAAATTGGCTTCAGAATCCGATTTCTTTAATTAGAAATACATTTGGATTGGATTAGTTTTTGGTGGATTGGATTGGAACTCGGATTGGATTGGGTTTTAGTGAGGGCCAAAATAATTCTGAACAAGGGGTGCCGTTCTCCCCACACCAGATAATAATTTTTGCCCAAAATTTTTTGACAATTACTGCAAGTTTTTAATCATCGAACTGCTGCTCAAAAAAACCATAAATCATTTTAGACGCCGTACAAAAATTTTATTTCAACAACAAATGGTTTACCTGTTTTGGTTTTAAATATACTGGAAAAGGCGGAAATGGAAATAAATTTGATTCATATTCGGAATGCATGAGTGGATGTGCAGGGGGTAAGCTAATTCATAACTAAGTCAAGCTTAAAATGGTGATTACAACCTTTTTAAGCTGACGGTACAATGTGCAACGGCCCCTCTCCCTCTAAATCCCCTATAAATTCACCTGCATTTGATTGTGATACAGCAAAATGCCCAAAAGGATATAAATGCGCTTTTGGTATGATGGTTGAATGTTGTGAAGAAAAAGAATACGGTATGTTAAACAAAAAGTTTCATAAATTTCCACATCTAAGGTTTTTTTAGACGCCTTCCAAGCAGCCTTTGGTGAAAAATGTCCAGATGGAAGTAATTCAGCTGGATCAAAAGATAAAGGATATTTTGAAGCCGTTTTCGGTGAAACTTGCGCTGATTTGGTTTGTAAAAAAGGTCAAAAATGTGTTCAAGTTAATAAACATTTTGCAAAATGTTGTGGTGGAAAACAATAATAAAAATATGTTTCTTTTAAAATTTTTGGAAATTCTGATGAGCCAGAAAAACAAATAAATGTGTGCTAAAAAATTTTTATATAAATTGAAATTTAGTCTTAATTAAAATAATATTTTTTGAGCACTGCTATCGAAACTCGGAATTTCGCCACCTAATGTCACATTCCCACGTGAAATTTAATTAACCTGCGTTGGTGTCCATTCTTTATTGTAATTTTTCTTTGTTCTTTTAACGTTAAGCTTAACGAAAGTGAAAGAAAGTAAATTTTTTAGAAGTTGTCTTTTTATACAAATCTACATTCTTATAAAAAAAATTTAAAAGAAAATGATTTGATTTGAAACATCAAAGAACCCTTTTTTACTCACGCCATTGATTTCTGTGATATTTGTGTGACAAATAATTCTAGGACAGCATTGAATCAAACTATGATTCATTCAATAAAAAAAACCTTGAAAAGCATTGAAATATCAAAATGTAAACAAAAAAAAGGGGTGCATGCTATTTCATTTTTTCAAGCGTTCACGAAATGCAGTGAAGAAAAAATTCTGTCGAAAACACTTTTTTTTATCAATAAAAGGAATGCTTCAAAAAAGCAAAGAATTGATTGCTTACAATTTTTTGGCCACTTGTGTTTTTTTTAACCTTTTTCTGCTTTTGCTTGTTTTTGTTTTTATAAGTATTTTCAGTTTCTTAAATTGTCATAAAAGAATATTATAATATTAAATATTGACAATTGAAAACTGAAAACTGAAAATTAGCTAAACTTAACAACAATTCTATTTCAGTGTTAAGGAGCTGTCCAAATTATTTTTTTGTAAAATTCTGTAACCGCGTGCATCCGATTTTTTTCTTTGATATTTTGCCACACTTTAAAGCCGCTTCGGATTTACCACACTCTGAAACGCCCGGCGTCAGATATGGAGATTCTGGACAGCCCCTAATCATTTTTGGCCTTGATAAATTGAGTTTGTTTTGTTTTGAATTCTCCGAATCGCCGGAGGTAGCCGGATCTTTTGAGCTAATGTCATACAAAAATCGAGATTTCTGAGATCCCCTTCCTCCTCACCATATTTTTCCTTTAATCTTTTGCCTCAACCTCAAAGCGGAGTGATATTGTGCTGATTTTCTGCTATTTTCATGATGTCATATCTATACAACCCCTTTGCTGTGCTCGGCAAAAGATCAAAGATATTTCCCCTTTTTATAAAGTGTTCAAAGTACAAAAGTTTAACGCCGTGTCGGAGTAGCATGGGCTAAAAGCCGGTTTCAAATCCTCCAACTGCATATTTTTTATACTTGAACAACGCTGTTATGTACGAGCCGTTTAATGCCTATAGTAAAACCCTTTTTAAAAAACGAATATTTTAGGATGCATGAAATTAATAACCCTTTTATCCCATTCGACTACCCCCTCAATGGCTTCCCCCAAAATGCCGAAGTTGTTGTTTCTGGTCGTTCCTTAAAAGGCAAAGATGGGGTCTTTGTTATTGAATTCTGTGCCGGACGTGATATTGCATTTCACATGAGTTTTCGTTTTAAAAGAGAAAACAAACTTGTAATTAATACAAGTATAAACGGAAAATGGCAACATGAAGAACGGCATCAAAATCCAGTTTTTCACGAACAAAGTTTTGTTCTCCAAATTCAAAATCAGCCTGGACAATTTATTGTAAGTTTTTTAAACATAAATTTTTAAGGTAATTTTGCATGGCTTTTAGATTTGGCAAAAACATCATAAAATGGAATTTAGACATCGTATGGATCCAATGTTGATTACTTCAATGAGAATTAATGGTGAAGTCAGCGTTGACCGGATTAAATTTGAAAGATTTGAACAAGGTTTGTTTTTTTTATTTTTACATATTGTCATTTCCACACATTTCACTAAACGCAATGTTCATTAATAATTGATTTTTTAACAATTTTTTTCAGATTTTTTAATTTCTTTTTTTCCCTAAAATTGGGGCTTAAAATCTTGCGAATTTTTAAAAAACTTTATTTCTTTTTTCACGATTTCCATCAATAATTGGGCTGAATATAAAAATTTGAGCAACATTACCCCTCTTTTCAGATGAATAAAAGATAAAAAAAAATGCAAAAAAAAATTCCCAAAAAAATCAATTTTATCAAAGTGCGTTCAATGCCTGAAGATTATAGTATTTTCGAACAAAGTCGTACCCAGAAAAAAGTTTCGACTGGAGCACAACTATTTTGGGGGGGGGGGAGGGCACAGCCTTTGATCTTTTGCCGTCGTGGTATTTGTCGGTAAAAGATCAAAAGGAAATCATATATTTCGGGGGCACCAGCCGTGAATCTCCCCCCTCGCTGCAGCCATGGTTTTAAATATCTTTAAAAAAAATTGTTTTCAGGGCCTCAAACCCCATATGCAAATGCATCTAATCCTTATCCGCGTCCCCAAGGACCATACTCCAATGCTTCACATCCATATCCACAACATATGCCACCATATTCAAATTATGGTGGTCCATCAGGTCCAGTGCCACCGTACTCCAGTAACCCATATCCATCAGCTCCACCACAAGGACCATATTCCAACGCACCGTCACATCCATCTAACCGATATCCACCATATTCTTCGGGACCAAATGCATATGGAAATTCTCAATATATCGGATATGGGGCTTCTCAAAATCCCAATATTGGTGGTGGTGTTGGATTCCAACCAACCCCTAATATTGGTTCCGGAACTGCTTATAATGCACCATTTGGAAGTGGCATTGGTTTTGGTACTTCACCTTCACATCCTCCACCCACCAACTATCCACGTCCACGTGGAATGTGATTTGGGCATGCTGGAACAAATCTTGTAGACAAGATTTTGCTTTTTAATTTCGCTTCTTAAAAGCAATTTTTAATTATCGTTTTGTTTAAACTTTCAAATTGTAATTTTTGTTTTTTAAATAAAATTTATTTGACTTTTTGGTCTATTATAAAAAACGCTGACATTTGAAAAAACAAAATTTTCATATTTTCTCGAAATTAAAAATTATAATTTTTTTTTAAAAATCGTTGTTTGAAAGCTGTTTTCCGCTTTCAAATGACCTTTAACGGAAGCAATAACCTCATTAACACCACACACAAATAACCAAACACAAAAATCAGCAATAGCAACCAAGCCCCCTTTTTTCAGACCACATACTGCAACAATGCTTTCCTGGTTTCCAAGGAAAAAAAAGTGTGTTTGTAACGAAATATTTTTTGGTCAAAAAATGGGTGCAGCACTTTTGAAATTTAAAAAAAAGGTGCAGCATTGAAGGATGTTGCTATAAAAGGCGAGTAAAAATTGAATGATAATTGTGGTAAAAGTTGTTCTGGCGTTGAACTGAAGCTCAAAAATTTGGATAAAATCTGTTAGCTGAATTGCTTATTTCGAGATATTTTCTAAAAAAATGTTTTTTAGAAAATATCATCCAACAAATGTTAAAAATAGCAAAATTTTTAATTAAAACCGGATTTTTCAGCAAAAGATTGCCAATATTATCGTTAAATTTAATAACCTTTTTTAAATATGGATGAATCAATGCTTTTTAACGAAGATTGTACGAATTTGGAAGATGATGAAAATGTTATGGCTTCCCATTTTCATAAAAGATTTTTACGTAAAAAGCAAAAATTGAACAATGGTCAATTGGTCATTGCTGGAGAACCACTTGATTTTGGGGAAATTGCAAAGACACATGGTTTAGGTATTTTGGTTTACTTTTTTAAATTTTGTTAATATAAATATGGAGGTGATTACAAGAGTTACAGCCCCATGAAAATCTTGTGATCTTTTGACGACACTTGTCTAAAGCGGTTAAAAATCAAAGCCCACTACGAATTAAAAAAGTCCCTTCCAAATTTTGTTCTGTATACGCCCTTGTATATTACTGTTAAAAATTTTCAGCAAATCTCTCATTGACCGACAAAATCAACAATGCCAAAAGCACAGATTTAACAGAAAAGCTTCAAGGAATTGTTCATATCAGAAATCTTGTTTCAGCAAATATTAAAATAGAGAATGACATGGATGAAATCATGTCAATTCTTACAGAATCTTTAGATGCTCAAAAGTATGATACCACAATTTTTAATAAAAGGTAAAAACTAAATAATTACAGCCTAGAAATCCAATATGAATCTTCTTGGGCTTTGATGAATATTGTTGCAAATAAAAAATCTGAGCAAATTCAAGCTTTATTTACACCAAAAGTAATAATTGCATTGATTAAATTGTTTGATTCAACAAGTGATGTTAATGTTGCTAATCAAGTGCTTTTGGCTATTGGAAATGTCATAGGTAAGAAAAATTGTTGATTTTTGATGGTATCATTTTTAGCTGAAAATCCCGGCCTTTGTTATCAATGCATTTGTTTGGGAGTAATTCCTTCATTGGTCAAACAAATGATGAATTTTTTGGCAAATGAAGAATTTGTTCGTACACTTTCATGGGTGATGGCAAACATTTGCCACGTAAAAGATCAACCGACCTTTAGTGAAACCGGTTATGATTTACTACCAATTTTGTATCAAATTGTTACAAAAAATGATTCAGAGACAGTTGCAAATAGTCTTTGGGCATTAACATATTTGACCGATGACGGACTTGATGTGTTGATGAATTTTGAAAAAAACGTCAGTAAAAAATTTTAGGGTAATATCGAAAAAATTTTCTTGAATATTTGCAGGTTATCAGAGATATCGTTCCTCATCTCACTTCTTCCAATATTGAATTGAAAGCTGCTTCCCTTCATTTACTTGCAAATATTGCTTGTGGTAATGATGAATTAACCTACAGTATCATAAAATACGGTACTTTGGAACATTTGGGGGAATTTTTGACCGGTTCAAATAAAGAATTTAAACGAGAAGCTGCGTGGATGCTTTCAAACATTCTTGCTGGGACAAAAAAACAAATTGATGCTGTTTTTAAGGCTGGATTAGTTGAACCTTTGATTGAATTGCTTAAGAGTGATGTAGAAAAAATTCAAGAAGTAAGTAAAAAAGTTTTAAGTAAAAACCCTCAGGAAAAGGTTGATTTCCCTTTGATGTTTTGCCGACACGTGCTGTGGTGCCACGCAAGCTCATAGCCAGAAAGGTTTTTTTTCTGTGTACTTAACTTTTTTGAGTCAAAAAAGTTTGTATAATTTTCTCGTTTACCCGACTCCACCAAAAATTCATTCACGAAAGCAACAACACAACCGCTCATTCGCCCACCCTTGTAAAATCGCCTTTCAAACTCAATATTTTTATGCAAATTTTTGATAGTGTGAGGTAAACGAGTACCCAAGGCTCTAGACTGGGCATATTTTTTTTGGTGCAGAAAAACATAAATATCAAAAATTCAAATCCCTGAAGACTCTAACAAGGAAAGTACGCGAAGTGTTTTTCGAATTTTTGCTCGAAAATAGGTTTAAATTAAAGATATGAGATCGCAAACCTATTTGTGAAAGTATTAGCGGCCAATGGCTATCCAAAAAATTAAAATCTCAAAATAAAGATCAACAGAATTCCGCCGACAACAATCAGCGGTATCAAACATCAAAGGAATCCTTTTGATCTTTAATCTTCAAAACTTTCCCAAAGAGATTATAATTTTTTGGATAGCCATTGGCCGCTAATACTTTTTCAAATTCGTTTGCGGCATCATATCTTTAATTTAAGCCCATTTTCGAGCAAAAACTTGAAAAACACTTCGAGTACTTTCCTTGTAAAAGCAATAAAAAAAATTTATGCAAATTTTTTCCTAACCTTTCCAGAAAGCAGTATGGGCAATCACAAATATTCCCCTATGTGGAGCTAAACATCACGTTTTTCAACTTCTTGACATGGATATTATTCCACCTTTCTGTCAATGCTTGACTGCCTCTCGACCTTATATTATTGAGTCAACTTTGGAAGGTATTAAAATGATTTTAGAACAATGTCAAGAAAGAAAAGAAGAAGTTCGCCAGAAATTGATAAAGTGTGGAGCTGTAGAAAATATCAAACGTCTTGAAAAAGAGGGAAATAAAAGAGCTCAAGAACATGCTCGTAAAATTATCTCTGAATATTTTACTAATTAATTTTTTGTTGTGGCTACTAAACTTTTTCTCAAGTTTTAATAAAGCAGTTTAACCCCGGGCAAAAAAGATTGTCTAAAGCAATGTTTTCCGATTTAAATTAAAAAACCGAGAAAAAGCAACAAATGATAAAAATCGCAAAAGATGATATTTTTTGACCAAACTTACGTAAAACGGCTTTTCTGCCTCGTTTTTCAAAATTTGTGATTTTAGTAAATTGAAAGAATTTTATTGATGTTGGAATCCTTGTTTAAAAAATATCATTATTTTGCCCAAGTAAATTTGGTAATTGCAAAAATATCTACTTTTTTGTTTCAACTTTAATCATAAAAGTTAAATAACAACAGAAATAAAAATAATTTTAAAAGTATTCTTTGAATATTTTGTTTGTACACAAAATTTCATCTGTTTAGTCTTTGTTTGGTAAATAAACTTTCAATGCTGACAAAAAAATTTTTAATGAGAAAGACTTACACATTTTTGTTAAAAAAGTAAAACAAAAGATGATTTTTTTGGCCTGAATGGACCATTGTAAGTACAAAAATTAAATTTGATAAGAAAACATTAAACACTCAATCCTTTTATTGTTTGAAACAAAAGAAGTCATCCGAGAAAAAAAGAAACTGATAACACAATCAATTTGTATGGTTACAATAATATTAGCTCCACTAATTCACATACATTGTTTCATTTGATCAACGGTCGTTGTTGGAAACCATGGCTATTCTTTGTGTTATTTTATTTGCAGTATTTTTCCAAACGACGGAAGGAACCCCAATAAAACCAGGTGCAACCGGGCGATACTGTGGTTGGGGGCGATACAATGTTGTTACTGGTGGATTGAGTGACTATGAATATGATCATTATTGCGGAGTTCATTTAATTGGTAAAGGTTTTGGGTTTTATGGTTTTTATTAAATTTTTTTTTGGAATTGATACCCATGAAAAGTTGGATCTGAGAAGCAATAAAGAACACTGATAATTTCTGTTACAAAAATTTNGTTACAAAAATTTTAGACTACCGTGCATGTGTAACAGTTGCATATGCAAATAATTACACTGAAATGGGATGTGATAACGATGGTGGAATATTTCCAACATGTGATCATGATCAAGATTATTGCTATTACAGTGGTGATACCAGAATTTGTTGTTGCAATTCCGATCATTGCAATGATTGCTCTTTGCATCCAAGACACTGTTTTAATCCCCGTTCAGAAATTACAACAACACCTCCACCTACAACTACAACAACGACAACCCTTCCAACAACCACCACAACAAAATCCTTGCCACAAACAACCACAAAACCCCCTTCGACAACATGTGCCCCAGGTGGTGTAAAATGGCAAAAAGATTGTTATTTTTTCAATGGAACTTTAAGTGCTTTTATTATTGCTGAAGAAATGTGTAATAACTTGGGCGGGCATCTTTCCTCAATTCATGACGGGTTTACCAACAATTTTATAGCTCGTAAATTTTTATCTTTCTATAAATTATTTTTTATCAAAAAACTTACAGAAAATGCTGCATATTATTTTCATGAAAGTACAACAGTTGACCTCTGGATTGGGGGATCTGATATGATATCACTTGGAAACTGGTCCTGGACGGATGGCAATCCTTTTACATTCACTGAATGGAATCATGGCAAAAATGTAACAGGTGAAGACTGTCTTGCTCAATCATTCAATGATGGAAGATGGAATGCTGTTGATTGTTTTAAAGCTAAACCTTATGCATGTACGGTACCATTATGAAAACTTTTTAGAACAACTGATAAATAATAATGTGCTTCATATTCGATAATAAAATAATAGAGAGGAAGTTAGGATGTGAACTGCTGTTAAGATCTTGAAGATCTAAGTTAGAAAATGATTTTTAAACTTGTTAAAAGCAATAAAAGATGTGAGATGTAATGCATTAATTCCTGCAGCTCACAAACATTGAAGCAAAGAAAGGGAATGCAAAATAGCAAGTAATATGCAACAACTAAGGCAAGCTGAAAAGCATAAGAGTGCAAATCATATTTTCCCAGTGAGAGATTTCAAAGCAGGAAAAGCATAAGAATGACGAATTTGTTTTGGTATTTCATAAGATTATGAAATACGCATGAATCATCTACAAAACATAAAGTGACCCGATCCCGTGCCTACCTTCCACCCCGTACTTGGCTTCAATTTGCGGCACTGTGTGTTTCAGTGATAATTCTTTTTAGATTGATTTACTTGTTTTAACAATTATTTTTTCTTTATTGCAATAAAAGGAACGAAAAGAAGGATATTTCTTATTTTAGCAAAAATTTTGACTTTTGCATAATATTATCTTCAACTCAATTTTCGGCATTTTAATTGTTTTCTGTGATTTTTTCGTTTTTATTTTTGATCCACTGAGAGTCAAAAATGTCAGAAATTATATGAAAAAATTGGTTTTATTCAATTTTTTTTCTTTAAAAAAGAAGGGTATCATAAAAACTGCAAATCCATAAAAAGCATATTTTCCCAAGATAAAAAATTGCCTCAGAAGAAATTTGTTTTCGGAAAATAAAGCAATACATTATGAAAATTTATTTGATGAGCTAAAACTAAAGAGATGAGCTGTTTTTTATTCAAATTGTTAAGGCTTTATTTAATTTTTTCATTAACGTTGGACATTTTTAATATTGAAACCAGTTTTTGTTCATTGTAATGCCACAGGGACCAGCAACATTTTGTGCATATTGTTTCAAATATCCTGATCTCCAACCTCCAAATGGTTGAAAGTCATTCATGTTCTATAAAATATATTGATTAAAGAAGAATATGAATCTCTCAATCAGAACGACTACAAACATATCTTTCATGTTTTTCACAAAATATCAAAATTTTTAAAATTTTCATATTTTTTCGAAACTACAGTATGACGTTTACGCGAAAAAACGATGTTTTAGTGACAATAAACAGTTCTGATAAAAAAATGCCAGATATTTTTCTGAAAAAATGTACAGAATAATAGGTCCCTTTAAATGTCACTCTTTTTGAAACAAACAATTTCAAAAATTTGTGTTTTATAAGCATAAGAAGGCTTTGGTATACTGTAGTACCGATCATTCCTCTGTTCTTCATCTTATTTTAAAAAATATTTTCTGTAACATACCGGTTGACCATCATAATTTGCATACCACAAAAGTGTTGAAGTCGAAAGCGTTTTAAAATTTCCAACGATCAAATCCCAATAAGTTTTGGAAGTAAAAATATTAGTTCTTAATCCAAGGGAATTTGCTTGTCCAACTAGTTCTTGAATAAAAAACTGATTTGCAGTTTTATTTGTTGGCCATATATTTTCACCTTCTACATCAACCCATAATACAAAGCTTGAAGTATTCAATGATGCTTTCACTGAATTCCATGCTGATTTAACTTGATCAGATGCTGATGGACAACCATCTGATACACATGGAAACATATATCCTTGTGGGACCAAAAAATAATTTGTTGCAGTTAAAAAATTTTGAATATTTTGAATTCCAGTTTTATCAGACTTTCCATTGGAAGTCCAAATTCGACCAATAAAATATTTAAGCTGTTCAGTTGTACCTCCAACAGTGCTGTTAATTGCACATTGAAATTGTGCTACAGTAATCGGCTGAATGGCATCGAAATACACAGAGGAATTTGCATATTTAAAGACAAACAGAAAAGCTATAAAATTTAAAAGTTTCATTTTAGAAAAACTTTTGTGGGAAAAATGAATATTTTAACTTACAAAAAAATGTACACAAATTAAATTAAAAAATCCTGTGTAAAGTATTTATAGGTTTTAAAATTTAAAGGGCACTGAAAATTGGGTTGGTGCATTTAACAGATCCATGTAATATTATGATGATATAACAAAAATGATGACAAATATAATTAAAGAAACAGGACATTATTATTACATTGATCAAGAAATGAACCAAAAAAGCGAAGAAAAAGGGAGGAGTACCTCACATGGAAAGAGGAAGGTGTCAAAGTTCGAAGCTTATCAATTTTTTATTGACTACAATATTTTGAGGAACAATAAAAATCGTTTTTTTACCAAAGAATTAGATTTTTTGTTCCTTATTAGATTATAACACATTTTTTGATATAATATAACACGTGCGTAAATATATTAAAAATCTGGGTACGCATTCGCTTGAGTTTCAAAGTAGTAGCAAAAACAATAATCAAAAAAGTTTTCGATTTGGAAGTTTTTTAAAAAACTCGGGCTGTCACGTTTGAATCAGACGTTCATTCAAAAAATGGCTTGGCATTGTGTTCTTTTTCTTTTTATTTTTTTTTGTTAAAAGAATTTTTGAAAAACGAAAAAATGAGCATTATCTTTGACGACTCAGCCTGATCTTGCATTAATTTTTTATGCCTTTGTTATATACATATATTTAATCAGGGAAAAAAACTGAGTAGGACTACAGAGAGCTTTTTTTAAAAAGTATTTGAAAAACAAAACCAATAATAGCGTGGTAAAGAAAATATGAAATTTGTAGAGTTGTATAACATTATATTTATTTTAAATACATTATAAAGCATAAAAAAAGCCTTGTAAAGGTAAAAAAATCAGTAAATGGTTGTAAAAATTAAGTTTTTGGAAGATGTTTGGTTATGAAAAAGCAGACGATCAAGGTTAGTTTTTTGGATCCGGTAAGTGTTTTTCTTTATTTTAAACGTTATTTTAAT
>CABFKP010015591.1:0-14493 GCA_901779475.1 Panagrolaimus davidi
TATTTAAATGATGAAGCAACTGACAAAACATAATCCACTCACATGCAAAAAATAAAAAATTTTTATACTTATTATTTATCGCTCTTTTCGCTTTTACTGCACGGAAAAACCTTTAAAATTCTTTTATATAAAACAAATTTTTAGACATTTATTAAAATTTAAACACATAGATTTCATAAAACCATGTGAACAAGGTGAGCCAAAAAATATAGAATATTCAAAAACGGGTTACGACGTTTTTTCTCAACAAAAAACACGGACAAAGTTTTTTGTAACTTTTATCTTAAAAGTAAAGGCAGCGTCGAAATCAAATGGACATTTTTTTGTATTTTTTTGTTATTGATACAAAGCTTTAACGCTGTTTTCAACAAAAACAAAAGCAGTATTGATTGATCTCTTTTTTACGATCATTTGTAAAAAAAAATTTCTTCATCTTTCAATGATAGACGCTTTTGCGGCACCATTTTTTACTAAAAACATTTTCATAATAAACAACAGAGACAAACATTTGCTGTGTTTTCTGTAAAAGATGACACCGCGTTCGCAATAACTAAAAGAGTTTTTTTTTACATCTTTCTTTGTTGCGGATACAACGAATTAATGCTGTTTTGAACAAAAAAAAGAAATATTGATTCATCTCTTTTTGCGATCATTTTTGCGTAAATAAAATTTTTCTTTTTCTTTCGACGATTGACGTTTTACTGGCTGCCATTTTTGTTGTTTATTAAAGATTTTTTTTTGAATTTTTTATACATTTTTTTGCAAAAAAAAGTTGCAGGAAAAATTTAAAATTTGTTTGAAATTATTAAAAAGTTGAAATCTGATACAATGAAAGATAAAAATTTCTTACGAAAATAATTCAAAGTCAAATGCATTTATAAAAATTATGTTATTTCGCAACTTGATGTTTACTTATAAAGGTTATTCTGTTCCGATTTACGTGCAAACTTTAAAAACTGAAAAAAAACAATTATAGTGTTTCAATCATTAATTATTATTTTTTCAATTTAAAAGATGAATCAACTGACAAAATTCGATCCATTCACATGAAAAAAAAGAAAACTTTTTTATCTTTTTATTTATTGTTACATTTGCTATTCCATGACAGAGAAACCCATAAAACAGTCTACTTTGATTTCAGTTTTTAATTACGTTTATTTAAATAAAAACACATAATTTTAATAAAACCATGTGATTAAGGTGAGCCAAAAAACATAGAATATTCAAAAATGGTAAAACATGTTTTCTTCTCAAAAAAACGGATAAAAATTTATTGCAATTGTTTTTCTTTAAAAAAAGTTAAAACCGCCTTTCTCAAAGATCTTTTTTTGTATCTTTTTTTTGGGATGCAAAGCGTTAAAGCTGCTTTGAACAAGAAGAAAAAAGTGCAATATTTTTTTTATCTTTTTTTGCGATCACTTGCAAAAAACAATTTTCTTCATTCTTAAACAATGAACGTTTATGCAGCAATCGTTTGTTATAAAACACGAATGTTTCATAAAATATTTATATTTGAATTTTTTACTCATTTTTCAGCCAAAAAAAGTAATTTAAAAAATTTAAAATTTGTTTGAAATTTTTAAAAATTTGATGCAATGAAATATATAAGCTTTTATAAAAATGAACAAGATACATGTACATTTTTAAAGATTATACTATTTCGATTAACATTCAGAGTAATATTTTATTTGTTTTTGTATTCCTCACAAAAAAATAAATATCTCGAAAATGTAACTTCAAATGTCTTGAAATTAAATTTTTGTATCTGCTAAAAATCGACAAACACAGAAAATTATTAAAGACAATTTTAATTATTTTTTATAAAAGTTAACAAAAAAACTTGTTTCACTGAATTCGTCCCTTTAAGATTTGTAAATCTTAAAAGGAGAAAAAAAGAATATTGAAACTGCCTTTCACTAATCGCAACAAAAAAACTATAATTTCGGTAATAATCCATTTTATTCAATACTTGAATTTTTCCTTTTTACAGCTCTAAATGAAAGATATGGCCGAAATTTCCTTGGTTTCCATTCATTTAACAATGCTTTGAGTAAATTTTGTGAATTTTTAATAAAACTTGTTTTTGTATGAATTTCAAACCAAACAGTAAATCTAGATTTTGGTCCAGAGTTATTCTGAAATAATTTTTCTGTGAGCTTTTAAACAATAAATTTGTTAAAGTTTACTTTTATAAAATCATTAAAATCTTTAAATTTAAATTCATTTGTAACATTTTTTATTACAAATTCTTTAAATTTAACAGGATTTTCGAGAGCTGCTAATCGAGAAAATGTTTTTGGTGTAAAAGCAGCTGAATCTGTGCTGTAAAATAGTGATCGTAGAGGTCGACAACTTGATATCGAGTTAAGCTCCCATATTTTGCATAAATCATTCATCTAGTATAGGGAAACATTTAGGAAAAATATTAGCTGCGAAATTCTCATACCTGAAATTTAACAGCTGCACAAAGATGCTCTCATTACCTTCAATACCAAAAGTCAATTTACTAGGTATCAATTTTTTGGCATAATTCGACTGATTTATAGGTTTTAGACATCGCTGAACACGATAAAATACTTTTCAAGTGATATTTCTTTGCTAAATTTCGAGATATAGGGTATGAAATATTAAGAATGTTCGAAACCTAAAATTTTCATACTCTATATCTCAAAATTTAGCAAGGAAATACCACTTGAAAAGTATTTTATCGTGTTCAGAGATGTCTAAAATCTATAAATCAGTCGAATTATGCCAAAAAATTGAAATCCAGTAAAATCGACTTTTGGTGTTGGGGGTATAGTGAGCATCTTCGTGCAGTTGTTAAATCCCAGGTATGAGGATTCCGCAGCTAATGTTTTTCCTTTATGTTTCCCTATACTAGACGAATAATTTATGCAAAATATGGGAGCTTAACTCGATATCAAGTTGCTGACCTCTATGGTGAGTTGCTGTAAATATTTTAAAATTTCTGTAGAAAATCTTACAATATAGTATGAGCTTTTGGAATTTCTTCAACAATATTTTCAATCGATATCAGTGCCCCATCAGCTACAGTAATCTTGCCATTAACATAGATGAATCTTTCAATATTTCCAGATTCAAGCAAAAATTTTAATTCGTTCCAAGACACTGTTTGTCCTTTTACATTTAATGACCAAATTGTACACCTTGAAATTTTTGTTATCAATGCTGATAACAAAGTACTGGGCCTTGGACATAAAATTGTTAAAGTTTTTGCAAGAAAAATTTTTTTGGCTTTAAATGGCACTTTATTGCCAGTTCTGATTGATTGCTGATAAAATGGTGATTCGCATGTCTTGAAGCGATTATGTGAAACGTAATTACAACAAATTGGCGTTTGTTTTAGCAAAAATAAATGTTTGCATATTTGGAATAATAAATTAACATTTTTTGCGCTTCCATGGCACAAAATATACCGCAGAATTGGAGACGGCAAAGAAAAATTTTGATGGACGAAAGTTTTAAAATGATTTGAAAAATTTTGCAACGGCGGATTTTGCCATTGTGAAAAATAATCATTTTTTAAAGGTTCTTTTTTTAATAATAAATCTTCCAAACTTTTATGTTCAGTAATATTTATGGTAGAATGGATTCGTTTATATTCTTGCTTGAAAAGTGTCAACATTTCTGTATCACTGATAAAAAATGAAATGTATTTATGAAAAACGTCCAAGTATACCTATAAAATTAACATATTTGGCAACTTTTTTTGTTCGATCCAAACGAACACATTCTACTATGCCAAAAAAATAGAACATGGCATTTTTGCACGTTTTTGTGCCATCGGGGACAAAAATGCCAAATATCCATCTTTCAGTAAGTTATACTAATAAAAAATTAACTTACTCTTGGCAATCTATGCTTCAGAAACTGTAAATATGCTTCCCATAACGATTTACATGTTGGATTTTCATCAATCAATATTTCAATATTTTGAACAGCGATTGCATCATCTCCAATTTCGATATAAACATCAAAAAAATCTTTGATCGATTTTGCATTTTTAAATTTTTCATAACTTTTTATAGTTTTTTTGGATTTCAAATACAAATTTTGTGGAAGAAATTGGTCTAAAAACCTTTTTTGTGGTCTATGTTTTTGTATTATAATGCTAACCACATCGAAATGAAGGTTTATTTTGATCCGATGTCTGGCAAAGTACTTTCGTTGGCATTCGAAAAACCGCCAAATTTAAAAATCTCATGCTAAAAATTTTTATGTTTTTCTCGGACAAAAAATCTTTCACAAACTTTTACAAATCGTTACGAAAAAAACAAACTTAAAGGATGGTTAAAAATCCGATAACAAATTATCTAAAAAAGATAAGTTCGTTTTTTTCGTAAAGTTTTGTAAGTTTGTGAAAAAAATTTTTTATCCGGGAAAAACATAAAAATTTTTAGCAAGAGATTTTTAAATTTGGGTTTTTCGAATGCTAACAAAAGCACTTTGCCAGACATCAGATCAAAAGAAGAACGATCTATTCGCTTTCAATTCGAAGTGTAACCTTTTTTCGGTTGGATTTTATGTCCGGTTCAAAACTATACTAACCTCCAACGGCTTCATAAAATTCAAAAACATTAAAAATTTTTTCATGTGGAAAAGATAAATCATGATAAATATGATTTTTAGCAATACATGGTATCCCAGTAGTCCATTTACGATAATTTAAATCCATTTGTCTATCATAAATTAAAGGAGTCGCATTTTCATAGTATTTTATAAATCCATGTTGGGTATATGAGTCAGCAGAATAAAAATCACAATATGCTCTTGTATTTATTTCTTCATATTCATCTCGATTGGCACAAACGGTTGTTAAAACATAAACGGAATATAAACTAAAAAAATAATGTTGTAACATTTGTAATGATTTTTAGTAGGTGAAAAACTAGAACAAGTTTTATAACAATTTATGCAAATTTTTAATAGAGGCATTTTTAGATTACTAGGAATTTGCATATAAATTTGTCAAAATGCATCGAAAAGCGATTTTTAAAGAAATTATGTAGGATTGATAATTTCGAGATAATTTCGTATATCTGTAAAAAAAGATTACGGTAATTTGTTGTGTTTTGTCGCATCGTGAATTACCGTAATCATAAATTCAGACGCATCAAAACCGAAAACAATTCTTAAAATAATTCTTGCTGCAGATATACACTTAAAAACACGAAAAAGAGCAAACAATGCTGCGAGCTTTGATATTATTTTCAGCATAAAAGAAACAAACTTTTTTCGATAAATCCATAATTGCGGTAAAGCAATATATTTTTTAATAAAATTATCAAATATTTTTCGTAATTCATAAATATCTTTTGTCGCTTCGAGAGAAGTAAGCAAAGTTTTGAGAACTTTTGCATACTCTGAATCCAAATTTGATAAAATCGTGTCATCAATAATTGGAATTTCCGGTAATGATATCAAGTGATCATCTGTCATTCTTTTCTGTAAAAGCGCAATTTAGTTTAGAATTTCGTAAGTTTTACGAAAATAATCCAAATGTTCGAAAAATCTGATCATTCAACAAAATCGGATTTCCAAATTGAACCAAAATATGTCGTGTAAATAGAAAGAATAATGGGAAAAACGCCTGAATTATGTTTTAATCATAAACGAAATCAATAACAAAAATCTCTGATTGTCATAAAAAAGGTAAAAATAAATTTAATTGACAAAAAAAAACAATATTTTAAATAAAAAAAATAATCCAGTCAAAATATTTTTTTTTAAATCAATTGATTCTGACGAAAGAGAATGGAAAAGTAAAAAGAATGTGATAACGCTGATAACTGATAATGACACACCTTTAAATCAAAAAACAAAAAAATCAAGTGTTGTTGTTTTAAAATACATTTTTTACTTTGCATAGTTTTTGCAACAAAAGTGTTCGAAAAATTTTGAAAACGCAAATGTATGAAGCTATAGAGGAATTTGGAATAATATTTAATGAAAGCGGTCGGCATCCGCATAATCCTTTGACAAAGGGGTAAAAAATTAGGGATCAATCGGAATAAAAAAATGAAAATTACTGACATAGGCTTTAGTTATAATTTATTTTTCAATTTTCAACTTTTTTTAAATAAAAACAATCGCACAAAATCACAAAATGATAACATCAAAAAAAGATATCGCTAAGAAAAAACTCTTTCGCGTAATAAAAAAAGGGTCTTTAAATTTTTGTATTTTCGGCGTTGTTAAAATAAATTTGTGTTAATATTTGACAGCAAAATTTAACTTTTCCTTTTCTATAACGTTGATTGCAGGGGAGTCATTTCACTGCTTAGACAACATTGATTTATTTTATGTCAAGTAATAATAGTCTTGTAATCACTGAATAAAAAAAGTGATGAAAAAACTCTTACGCGTCATTTTTGTATTACCGTCATTGGCCTTATGCATCACATGCTGACATAAAGTACCTATATTTTACATTCCTATACAAAACCAAACGTATAATTAACCATTATTAGGTACAGCAAGCATTGAAACGGCCAATAACGATGATACAAAAGTGACTCGTAAAATTTATTTCATCACTTTGTTTACTCAGTGATTACAAGACTAATATTACTTGACATAAAATAAATCAATGTTGTTCTGAGCAAGTGAAGTAACTCTCCCAGCAATCGACTTTATTAAAAAGAGAAATGTAAGATTTTGCTGCCAAATATTTACACAAATTTTATTTAACAACGCCAAAAATACAACAATTTAAAGACCCATTTTTTATGAGTTCTAACAAAATTGCACAAAAAAATTACAAGTTTTTATTTAACAAAAATTAAAGCACGACGAATTATAATATACATAAAAATATTTACAAAAAACCGTCACTTTTTCTTTTTTCTGATACAAATTTTTTGTTTGATTTCATTTGTGGGCTTTAAATTGATCAGTAGTATTTTTGGATGGTACATATAATTACTGAATTCATCAATTTTTTTACATTTTTTTAATATTGGATCTACTTCAAAGTATCCATCCTAAAAAAGGCAACAGTTAAAAGTATAACATTTAACTAATCAAAAATTTGTAAAAAAAATAATGAAAGAATTAGATAAAATATTAAAAAAACTAATCATGAAAAAAAAACGCAGAATTTTCAATTTGTTTTGCATTCGAAGGCAAAGTAAAGCATTGTTTGTTTCACCGTTTTTATAGCGTTCAGCTGATTTTGTTTTGATGAAAAAAGCAAGTGAACATTTTTTGCTTCAAAAAAAGGCCGTCCTGAACGAAAATTAATGTGTCTCCCTTTCAAAAAACGGAAAATGAAAGAGATTTTTGTCTTGACCTTTTTTGTTTGAAGGCGACAAAAATGTTACATTTCTTTTTCTTTCGTTGAATAAAATCGACACTCTTTTTTCTATTCATTTGAAAAACTTTTTGAATATTTTATACATATTTTTTATGAATTGTTTTTTCAAAGGCAGAATTCGAATAAAATAATTTTTGTTTCATTCATAAGTAAAAAGTTATAATTGTGAATTGTGACACATATACGTTATTTATTTATTTACAAAGATTTATTAGTTTTTTTGCTATCAAAACTTAAAATTGACTGAAACAAAGTCTCGTTTCTTTAAAAATAAAAATTATTTATTTTTGATTCAAAATAATAAGCAGTTTTCAAGAATGAAAAAAAGACGTTTATGTCATTCTTTTTTCTGCCCAAAATTTACTTCATTTGTTCCATTTGGAAAATTCTTTTGAAAACTATTTTTTTGGCTCTTTTTTGGATTATTTTTATACAAACTAATGTGTTTGTTAAGTAAGACAAATGGCAAAGACACACATTTTTTTGTTCGATGTGTATGCACACATTTTTCCTGCATATATTTTTTTATCATTGATGTTACTGCAAAAATCACAGCAAAAAAAGAATAAAAAAATGTCAGTCAAAGCAAAAAAGAAACTTTTTCGGTCTTTTTATTTCTCGTAAAAAATCTTTCTTTTAAAAAAAAAAAGCTTTTATTTTTTGCTNTTTTTTTTTGCTATAAATAAAAGACTTATTTGAATTTTTAATACATTTTATAAAAAAAATTAACAGATACAAAATCATGTCAATCTTAATTGGGCAAAATATATACACAAGGACTCAATAATTCCAAATTGATACAATGGAGTGTCTTGTTCGTGAAATATATGTCAAGAAAATCCAGGCAATGGAAGATGGGCCACTTCTTGAAGCTTATAGGGCAAGGAGCTTTATAGGATAAACATAAATTCACATACAGCTAATAAACAAGAGAGCGATGCCAAACATAAACAAAGCAAAAGGGAAAGAAGGAGAGACAAACAATAAAAGAAAGGAGAGAGGCTAACAATTCCTAACTTGATGTTGAACGCACTTAACGCTTGGCTGGGCCTTTAAAAATGAATCGAGTTATTTACGTTTTTTTCACTCGTTAAAAAAAAAGAACAAAAATTTCTCTTTCGAT
This sequence comes from Panagrolaimus davidi, assembly GCA_901779475.1. Lineage (NCBI taxonomy): Eukaryota > Metazoa > Nematoda > Chromadorea > Rhabditida > Panagrolaimidae > Panagrolaimus > Panagrolaimus davidi. Next base: position 8,460 of record CABFKP010015591.1, read on the forward strand.
GACAAAAACATCGCCGTGGTGATGCATAACATTTAACTAATTAAATAATAGTGCCAAAAGCTGGTGCTTATTGCCCAATTACCGTATGCCTCTCACTTTAATGGACCATAACTCATTTATAAAATGATTTTAAACGGTTAAATTGTGTTTTTCCAGACTCCCCAGATCAAGACGAATCGATTGATATATAATTTATGGCACTTTTAAAAAATTTTGATTTTTGGCACTTTTTACGGCACGGCACCTCGTAACTTTGTGCCATGGCATTTCCAGCCAAAAAGGACTTCATTTTCGGGTTCTACGACCTCGATTTAGTCTAGAAGCAAAGAATTAGCTCTCAAAATGAAAATTTCATTTTTTCGAAATCCGGTGCATTGTATGATTTTTACAAAAAACCGCTTTTAAAATTATTAAAATGCTGAAATCTGATACTGTGGAAGACAAAAATTTTTTATCAAAAACATTAACACATTTATAAAAATTATATTATTTCGATTTACGTGCAAATTTTAAAAACTGATGAAATTCATAAAAAAACATTAATGTTTCAATGATTAATTTTTATTTTCTCTTTAGAAAGATGAATCAATTGACAAAATTTGATCCGTTCACATGAAAAAAAAAAGAAAACTTTCGTATTTTTTTATTTATTGTTTTCTTTGCTTTTACTACAACAGAGAAACCCATAAAACAGTCTAATTTGATTTCAGTTTTCAATAACGTTTTTTTAAATTAAAACACATAATTTTAATAAAACCATGTGATCAAGGTGAGCCAAAAAATATAGAATATTCAAAAATGATAAAACATGTTTTTTTCTCCAAAAAATAAACAGGGATAAAAATTTGTTACAATTGCTTTTTTTAAAAGTTAAGACCGCCTTCTTCAAAGATCTTTTTTTTTGTTTTAGATGCAAAGCGTTAAAGCTGCTCTGAACAAAAACCAAAACAGAGCAATATTTTGTTTTATCTTTTTTAAGATCATTTGCGAATAACAGTTTTCTTCGTCCTTGAACAATGGACATTTTTTGCAGCAATCATTTGCTATAAAACATTTCACAAAATATTTATATTTGAATTTTTTACAAATTTTTCCACCGAAAAAAGTGATTCATAAAATTTAAAAGTTGTTTGAAATTATTAAAAATTTGATGCAATTTTACTTTTTTTATGATTTTTTATGATTTATCATTTTTTATACTGTATATCAGGTTTAATTACCCAAAGTTTGAGATCTGGCCAAAATAAATATTCTGAAGTTTAATTCAATTTTGATCGTTTTTACAAACAGTACGAAGAAACGAGGAAAAAAAAACATTTTTGAAGATTATAACAATTCCGATTTCATTCAAAGCATAAAAAACTGATGATATTCATAAAAAACATTAATGTTTCAATGATTAATTATTATTATTTTTTCTATTTAAAAGATGAATCAACTGACAAAACATGATCCACTCACATGCAAAAAATCAAAAACAATTTTTTTATTTCTGTTGACACAATCAAAGATCACCGCCTTATCAGTTATCATTATATTCTTTTTCTTCTTCTTTGCCCTTTATTTTTGGAGAAAGAAACTGTTGCTGTTGAAAAAAGGGCAGAAAAAAAGGTAGTCAGTCCATCTTTCATTAACAATAACTTTTTTTGGTCACCTAAAAAAATAATAACCCAAAAAACGAGAGAGAAAAAAAGTTGAAAGACGTGCATATTTTTGTGAAAAGAAAGTCACGTCTTTTTTTTAACGGAAATATTATTTTTTACCGTTTTTCACGGACATATTTTTCTCAGTTTTTTATGAGGAACATAAAAAAAGCTTAATTGAATCCATTTTTTGTGTTTTTACCATTTTGAATGATAAGCCTTTAACTTTTTCTTATCAGTAATTTTTTATGGGACCGTTTTTTGCCTTTGCCTTTTTTTTCTTACAACCAAAATGCAAACGTGCAGTTTTTACTGCCTTCAAAGTCACGTCCCATTTTTTATCTATTTTTTCATTAACCATTTTTTTCAGTCTTGAAAAACTTTCATTCTTCATTATTTTTTTTCTTAAAAAAAGTTAGCTGAAAAAAAAGTATGTCTTCCACAAAGAAAGGTGAATCTTTAATTCGTCAAAATTTCGCAACAGATGTTGAAGCACGTCTTAATAAACAGGTAATATATTAATCTTAAAAACATATATATAAATGCTATAAATGTGTTTGTTATAGATTAATATTGAATTATATGCCAGTTATGTCTATCTTTCAATGAGTTATTACTTTGATCGAGATGATGTTGCCCTTGAAAATATTGCAAAATGGATGAAAGTATGTTTTTCATTTTTATTTATCTTCGGCACCTACTAAAATGCAGCTGCAGCTGGCAAAAAATATAGTAAAATGCGGCTGAACGGGGGACGGGGACTTAAAAGTGAAAAAAAGTAGGAATAATGTTTTTATACCCTTGATCAGATATTTTGCACTATTCAAAACCTCATTTCCATGAATTTGAAAATTTTTTTCACAGCCGCATTTTAACAGGTGCCTTTATCTTTAAATTGTAAAAAGAGTATCGCTCAAAGCAAGGATGTGTGGCTTTCGGGGAACACTTTTCCGCAATTTTTTTCTCAATATTGAAAAAATACTTGTTTTTTTTAAATAATACGTTTCTGATCTACTTTTTATCATGGCTTATATCTGTCCAAATAGAATTTAAATATGCGATTTTATTAAGAAATAAGAGCTCATTTTCGCTGCCATTTTTAAAACGAAATTCCGTTTAGCACTTCCGCCAAAACGGGAATGAAATGTGCTCTAATTTTTTAATAAAATCGTATATTTAAGTTCTATTTGGACAGATATAAGCCATGATAAAAAGTAGATCAGAAATGTATTATTTTAAAAAAAACAATTATTTTTTCAATATTGTGACAAAATATGCGGAAAAGTGTTCCCCGGAAGTACTTCCGCACATCCTTGTAAAAAAACCTTTGTTTTCAAAGTTGAAATGTTTTCGCCCCTACATATTTAAATGTTTAAAAAAAATTTTCGGCAAAGACAAAAATCTACATTGGAAATTCAGAAAACTACCAAAACAGCGCTTCATTTTTTTAAAATCAAAGCCTGAAATTTCATGGAAACGAGAACAATTGAATTTTTAAGTTTACGACTCTGTTCAATATTTAAGTATACTGTATTGAAGATTGAAAATGGAACAAGCCTAAAAAATTAACTTTGAACTCAGTTAAAAAGCTTTTTGACTGCGACATAATTGCTCTTATCAAATTTTTCTTAATTGTTTAAAATTGTACTTTGAGTTGAAACAATGGATCCAAATTAAGAGACTTTTATCTTCCTGTTATTTTTTGTTGATGAAAGCAAAAATAAAGTGCAACGAAAATTTTCGTTTTTATTTTAAAAAACTGAATGATTGTTTGATCAATACCATCTCTTTGATTGATTGATTAAATTGTTAAATGATAAATTCTCGTTTTTTATAGAAACAAAGTGACGAAGAACGTGAACATGCACAAATTTTAATGAAATATCAAAATACTCGAGGTGGTCGTTTAGTTCTTCAAAATGTTCAAAAACCAGAAAAAGATGAATGGGGAACAGCTTTAGAAGCCTTTGAAGCTGCGTTAGCCCTTGAAAGATTTAATAATCAATCTTTGCTTGAACTTCATGAAGTTGCTGGCCAAAATAATGATTGCCAAATGTGTGGTAAGAAATTTTTTTTTGATTATTGGGAATACAGGTTGGTCACGTTGGACTAACATAAAAATAAATCCATTTAAACTCAATGGCTGCAAGATTTAAAAAACCTGTTTGTGGTGTTTGATAACCTATGTCATCCGATTTAAAAATGTGGTTCTGGAATTTCTACCGTAACCCACGGAAATTTATGGTATCACAACGAAAACTCGAAAATATCAACATTTTCGAATTTCTCGAAAAAAAGTCGAGAATTTTGACATAGAGCCTTCTAAAGAGCTCCTCTAGTTACCCCCAAAAGCATTTTTTACGAAATTCTGAAAATTCAACTTTTTCAAGTTTTCGATGAGGGATCAGAAATTTTTGAGGATTACGGTAGAAATTCCGGAACTACATTCTTAAATCGGATAATATAGGCTATCGATCCCCACAAAACGTTTTTTAAATCTTGCAGCCCTTGAATATAAATGGAATTTGTTTTGGGGGTGGTCCAGAGTGGCCAACCTGTACGATTTCGAGAAACTTTTTGGTGTATTTTTAACAAATTATTTTGGGTAATTGTGCTTCATACCAAAACTGTTGACTCTTTTAGTGCCATCCTAATAAATTAAAAATATTTTTTCTTGAAAACTTTTCATAAATCCACTTTTTTCAGATTTCCTTGAAGGAACATTCTTGAAAGAACAGGTTGAATCAATTGAAGAAATTGGCAAATTTGTTACTGCTTTGAAACGAGTTGGTCCTGGACTTGGTGAATACATGTTCGATAAAGAACAATTTGATTAAACAATTTTTGTTTATTTTTCTTTACAAATTATATTTTTTCTATTTTGCAAACTTTATTATATACCAAAAACTGTGTAAAAAATTGAATAAATTATAACACAAAATTTGTCGAAATAATTATATAAGACTGGGACGATGCAAAAAACTGACAAAAAAAAACTTTATAATTTTACATGAAACAAAAAAAACAAATGTTTTATTTCCCCAAATTTATTTTATTTGCACATTGAGCAAGGAATCGGATTAATGCTGTATTTCCAGCCATAAAGTCTTGTTGATAATGATATAAATCAGCTGAAATTTGCTGATATTTTGTTAATTGATTATTTCGAGGATTAACTTCACTTGCAGCATTAAATGATAAAACAAATCCTCCTTTGTATCTTAGCAAAATTGCCAAATACTAGAATGTTCAAAGTGAATCGTTCCATTGTTTGATATTCGTTTATCCGTCTTTTATAAAGTTTTCTTTTAGGCGGGTTTTCTTTTGTCCGTTTTTTTTTATCCGCGCACTTCAAACATGTAATTTTGCAACAAAAAAGGAAAACCGAGAAAAATAAATAATTTTAATTTTATTTTGCTCATTTAAAAAAAAAGTTACAACAGAATAAAAAATTCAAACAAAAAATTGCTTTGTTTTTGAAAAAATTAAAAAGATTTTTGTAAGTATCCAAAATTTCATTTGTTTATTTCAAAACTACGGATTATGTTAAAATGTTTCATTTGACAATAAAAATACATTAAAGCGAAGCAAACAACAAAAATAAATAGTTTCTATTTTTAAAGAAGCGAAACTTAGTTACAGTCAATTTTAAGTTTTTATTGCAAAAAAAATTAATATACCTTTGTAAATAAATAAATAACGTTTTTTAGTAGGTTATAAAAACGTGAATAACTCGATTTATTACCTTAAAATCTTTTTTTTATTTTTATCTGTTTAAAAGTTAGTGTATCTGTTAATTTTATTTTATAAAATGTGTTAAATATTCAAATACATCCGTTATTTAAAGCAAAAAATAAAAAAAAAGGAAAATTTTTTTAGGAGAAATAAAAACACTATAAAAACTTTGTTTTTGCTTTGACTGATATTTTTTTATTCTTTCTCTGATGGGAGTCGTTATTTTTGCAATAACATTAATGTAATATCCGAGCACTATTACAAATAAACAATATTTATTAACACAATAAATAATAAGAGAGACGCGGTAGTAACCGATGTTCTCGTACGAGGCAAAGACAACACGTATGAGATAAATAGAACGACAGCTATCGCAAATAGGCTGGAACGTTCTAGAAAGAGAGAGAAGAAAAGGAGAGACCAATCGTGGTGAGAGTTCTCCTATAAACAAAGGAAATAAACATGGAAAGAGATCTGACAGTAGGCTATCAGATATAAGAGAGAAATGACCGGCATTGCAGGATACTGCATTCCTCCCCACTTAGCTTTAAAAGTATTTAAAGAATTATATAACATAAAAAGAACTGTGTTGAGAAGAGAAGGAAGGTATAATGAATGAAAGAGTGTGGGGCACGGAACTTGATCAGGGCTTACAC
>CABFKP010015765.1:0-19986 GCA_901779475.1 Panagrolaimus davidi
ATGGTTTCTGTGTACATATTTGTTTTGCAAGTAATCGAAATTATTTTTTATACATTTCATATATCTGTGATTATTTTGCTATTTTGTAAAAGAAAAACATCGTTTGGTGGAGCGTTTTATGATATTTTTAGAGTCGTCATTGTTGCAGATTTAATGTCATATTTGGTTGTAAGTTTATTTTTAAACTTTATAAGAGGATCTGCACCGCTATCGAGAATAGAATAAAAAATTTCGTTTGTCGAAATCCTAAAAAATTTTCTTCATTGGAGCGGTTTTTTGAAAAAAGCTCATGATAGTAATCAAAAAAAAACGATAACGCGAAATTTTATGTTACTATCCTTCCATAAAAAATTTGCATATCCGGAATCCGGAAATTTTTTATCTCAAAAAAATTGGATGATTTATCGAACACAACTGTGAAGTCCGTTTTTAAATACTTTTAAAACAAAAAATGAGTGCGAAAAGAAATTTTCCAATTTCGTACAATCGAAATTTTTTACGTTTTTATATACCTTTTAAAAATATATTTTTAAGATACTGATCCTACAAAGAATAGTATTAATTCCATCATTATCAAATTTTTATTCAAATAACAAAATCCTGCCATATTTGCTCTTCAATTTTGGCAATTACGATGCAAATATTCAATTTCTTAGCCATACTTTGATGAGCTTTAATCGTTTTACAATAATATGGTTTCCAATTCAACATCAAAAAATTTGGAAGAATCAGTTATTGAATTTATTGATCGTCATAATTGTGCCAATTTTACCATTTTTTACAAGAATCACTGAAGCATCCAAATTTGCATTTTTAGAAAATGGCACCGTTTCTATTACTTTAAAAAATCCATTCGCATCACAATTTTTTTTCATAATTTCTACGACAACTTATATATCAACAACTTTCATTGCAGCATTGTTTAATATTTTATCTTGTTATAAATTTTATTTTTATAAACAAAATTCGCAATTAAATGTTAATGAAAAAAGTTTATTGTGTAAGTTTAAATTTTTTGTTTTTTCAGAAAGTAAAAAATGTTTTAGTTGTTTCGTGTATAGTTTTTTTGGCACAAGTTTGGAGAACAACATATAATATTTCACGATTAATATATTTAACTTCCGAAACATTAGAAGTTATTGCAGCTTTGTTGCCATTGATGTATGATGTTTTTGCACTATCTGGTAGTGTATCTTTGCTTATTTTAAGGTATGTCAAATTTATGTTTTCTATTTATAAAATAATGTCATTTTTTAGTAAGACAACTCGAAAAGAATATGTATCATTTTATCGTAAAAAGTTTTTTTTAAAAAGTTCTACAATTACAGCTTTACAACAAAATAATGAACCTACCTAAAAACGTGAAAAGTATAACTTGGAACAATTGCAAGTATCATTTTGTTCTCGCTTTAATGTTTACGATCTTCCCAAAAAACGCTGATTTTTAAAGAGAGCATAAAAATATGAGACGACAAATCCTACATATTTTTTCTAAAACATAATGCTATAAGACCAATTAACTTTTTTTCAGTTATTAATGATTTTTGCAACTACATAATTGTTGCCCATAATTAACAACAATGTAAATCTGTTAGCATGTTTTTTGTTTCTGCATTTTTTTCTTAATAGAATTATTGAACAAAAACACAAAATATTCAAAAATATTTTTTTAAAAGAACAGAAAAATACTTTTTCGAAAATTTAAAAGTTTTCTGATTAACATTTTATAAAACTAAAAAATCGCAACAAAAAAGAAGCTACGTTTTGTTTCTAAAGATGAAAAATTTTCATTGAAAATACTATTTTTTCATAGACAAAGAAAAGCTAAACGGCGGTAAAAAAGCATCTTTCGTTTTTTTTTGTTTTGAAACATTTCTTTAAGTGTTGGAAAAGCGTTGTGCAAATTAGACGAATTTTCACTCCAGTGTTTTTCGATACAATTTCTTGGAAGAAAAGGAATAAATTGGTTTTTTGATCTTTGGGAAATGGAAAAAAGGATGCTGACTTTTCATTACTTTTTTTAAAAGACACAAAAACGATTCCAAAAAGCTGATTTTTATATTATTTGAATATTTGGTTTTTTATTATAAAGAAATTCTGCTGAGAACAAAAGCGAGGTTTAAACTTGTTTTTCATGAAAAATTTTTGTCAGAACATTATGGTTATCGATACATATATTTCAAGCAACAAAAACAATTCAGTCACTAATAATATTTTTGTGAAAGTGGTGTTTTGCTGCTTTATTAATTAAAAATATTTCTCTTTCACTTTACGAAAAAGTTTGCTGTTGATTAATGGTTTTTAAAAATTTAATAACAATGCTTTCATTTTTACATGATAAGCTTTTAGTCACAATGTTTCAGCTGCCCATAATTTGTATTTATGCATTTCTGTTTCCATTTAAAACAAACATGTTATTTAAAAAGAAGTTCATTTGTATTTCATACAAAACTATTTTTTTCAAAAGTAATAGAATGTTTGATAAAAGTGCTTCATAAAAAAACTTTTTAATGAACTTTTTTCTGCTGAAGTTCTGTTTTTATTCATAATTATTTTGTGCAACAATTGAAAGGATGTATTAACAGTAAATATCAAATTAACTATTTATACAATATTATGTTGTTTTTTTTGTCATAATTAATTTCCCTATTAATAATGAATGTTCATCAAGCTGTGAAATTTTAATAAAAAAAAGGAATTATTTTGACTGTTTGATTGCCTTCATTTATAATTAGATAATTAAAAATTACAAAATATTCAAAAGAAAAAAACTAGTCAACTAAAAGAAGATATGAAATCAATATTTAAAGCGACGCAGTTTTAAAAAACTGAAAATATATTTTTGGGGTTGCTGAAATTTATTTTACACTGACAAAACAATCCAAGACATAAATTTGCTGCATTGGATGACATAACTGATTTCATCATCTTTCAAATTGTTGTACAATATTGCAACAATGCTTTTCAAAGGAAAGAAAATATAAAAAAGCCCAATAAAACAAATGATGTGCCAAAAGTTCGAAAAACGATGCATTTATTTATTTTGAATATTTTATTCTATTGACTGAAAATTATTAAAAAATATTATTCAAAGTTTACGAAATTCATAGAAAACTGCAAATACTTTTTTGAATTATTATTTTTTGCGATGTATGTCTTGTTTAACGAAACGTTAAATATGTAAATCTATTTTTTAAGTAACTTCTACCGTCTTAGTTGTAAAAAAAATTGAAAAATAGAGGATTTATAAAGCTACTAAAAATTATGAAAACGAATTTGTATTAAAATTATTTTACACTTAAATTGTCTTTAAATTTTTTTAAAACTTCGAAAATATCAGACTTATTTCTCTTGTTGAATTAAAAAACGATTGAAAAATTTAACAAAAATTTTTTCAATCACTTAGAAAATATTCACACAATTTTTTACAAATACTGTTTTAAGCTTAAATTTCTTTCACATTAATACTGTACTCTTAGTGTTGCTCTTGTTGTTGGAAAATAAATCTGTCAGTGATTTCGGGTACTTCTGCAGTTTTATCCCCCTCATTTTTTTCATTCACAAAAAAAAACTCATTAAAATCTTCTAATATTCTAATTTTAAAAAGAAAAATTCTGCTATTTTCTATAAAGAAAATATTCCATTATTTTGCAAATAAAAGAAACAGGCATTTTTTCTATTTATTGGTTTGGATTTTCTTTCACTGTTTTTAAGCAATTTTATTTTTTGATGCAAAAAAAGAAAAGTCTATTGCTCTTTTGCTTCTTTTTTTGTCAATGAAAAAAGAAGATTTTCATCGTTTTCTAAAACGAAAAAACATTATTTCTTTCCATCGTGAATTTTTTCCAAAAATAACGACATTTTGAAAGAATATGTGTTTTCGTATTTTTCAATGAAACTTTTTTAAATATTTTAGATTTATAAATTAATCTTAATTTTACTAAAAACAAAATAGTCTTAAAATAAAAACGAATGCTGATAAGCTAAATGTATTTCGTTAATATGCCATGATCTGGATACGACCAATATTTATCAAAATTCACATTTTCTGGAAGTGTCACAAGAAATTTTGAAAAAAATTAGGAAATAAAACTACAATAAAAATGCTGATAAGAGACATTTTTGACAACGTTTTTTGTAATTATAATAATTTGATTTCCTGCATTTGCAACAATATTTTTGTTTTGATGCTTTTTTTCTATCCAAGCAATAAATTTTTTTCTGTTTCTTTTCACAAAAAATTCAAAATAGCTGTTTCCCATTTTGTTTTAGTTAGTTTGTTTTTCACTGTAAAATGATCAATTAAAAGATTCAAAAGAATAAAAATCTGGTATTTCCGGTAAAAAAATATTTCATTATTTTGCAACAAAAACCTAAGCAGCGTCTCTGTTGAGTTAGCATTGTCCTTCGCTGTCGTAACGTTATAAAACAAATTTGTTTTTTTCGACGTAAAAAAAGAAAAGTTCCTGTCTGCTTCTCTCTCGCATTTTTTTTTGCCAATGAAAAAAGATTTTCATCGCCGACGAAAAACTATAAAATATTATTTCTTTCTAATGCAATTTTTCCCGTAAATAATTGCAAAATATTGATTTATGATGAATCACGATTCTAAAAAATAAATTTTGAATGTTTCATAAATACCTTATTATGGATTCCAAATTAATTGAGATACAATACTGAAAGACATTATTCTAATGCTGGAGTGAAAAAAAAGGATCAATTCCTTTGCTGAAAAACAACACATTATATAAAAAATTATTTTATGAAAAATGCGCTATTTTTAAAAACTGAAATTGAAATAATTAAATTGAAACAACATAAATTGAAAACATGTTCTGGCATATCAACAACACCATCGAACTTTGAAAAAAGCTCATTTTGTAATGTTTTTAGGGAGTGATTGTTGTGCTGTTTTTTAACAACATCAACATCAAATTTGTCGTCGTGAAATATTATTTTGCAATTGATTTCTGACTTTTTAAATGGAAAAAAACGATGACTTATAAAAACACCGAATACCAAAGTTCCTGCTGCACGATATTTTTTAAAAAATTTAAATTTTTGTTATTTATAGCAACTATGTGCATAATTTTAAAAACTAAATGCGATTAAAAGGTTGTTTTTCTTTTTCTTCTTTAAAAGTGCCACATAATTCGAAAAACATAAGTTTTTAATAATGCTATTGAATCAAACATCCTGCTGAAAAAACAATATAAAAAGATTTTGTTTGGTCGTTTTTATCGTTTAATTTGTGATAGCCTGAATTTCAAACAAAAATGTTTTCTTCTGTATTTGCAAAAATTTTCTTTTTCACTTGTTTGATATCATTCTGCTTTCAATTAACTTTAGCTGAAAATCCCGTTTGTACTTTTGCTGGACCACTTGGTAAGTTTCGTCATTTTTTTGTTAAATCATTTTTTATTTTTAAGGTCATGCATGTAGGAATGAACAATGTAAAAGTGCTTGCACATTGGGAGATGCATATCCTGGAGCCCTTTCAGGTTCATGTAATTTTAATGGCGGTTGTGATTGTAATTGGCCTTAAAAAGACTTAAATTATTTATTTATTTTGTAAATAACAAGGAATGAAATCTTTAATTAAATAATAAAATAACCATTATTAAATTCAGATATTTGTTAGCCAAAACACAAAGAATGGAAAGCAATTATTATGTATTTTTGTTGCTTCATCTTTCAAATAATTTTCTATCAAAAAATGTGAAATATTCAAAAACAGTGCAAATCGCGTTATATTAAAAAACTAAAATTTTCAAACTGATTTTTTCAAGAAAAAAGTAAGCACTTTTTACGATGTTGAAATTTATTTTTGGTAGAAAACACGCCCAGCAAAAATTTGTTCCAGCCAGGGTTGTTAAATTCCCGGGAAATCAGAAAAATCGGGAAATTTCCCGTAAACCCAATTTTTCAGATTTTACATTTCACACCCGAAAAANACCCAATTTTTCGGATTTTACATGTCACACCCGAAAAATTTAAAAACATGATTTAAGATTAACTACCCTTTTTTACCTATATTAATTCGTTCTAATTATTTTTAAAGCTAAAAAAATCTATTTTAATTAAAAAAAATTATAATTTTTTAAAAATTTTGGTATGAATATACCCAAAATTCCGGGAAATTAATTTCATTTCCTGCAAAAATCGGGAAATTTCCCGGGGAATTTCCCGCTAATTTCCCGGGAATTTCCCTTTGACAACCCTGGTTGCAGTTCAACAAACTATTTTAAAATGCTATTTTTTTGTTAAATAATTTTTTATTTCATTACAAAATGTTTTTTGCTACTATTTTATTAAAATTTCAGTTAAAATAATTTTTTATTGCTCTTTGGGAGTCGATCCAGTCACTCCAGGCTGCAACACGAGCGCTCTCTCCCACTCAGACAAAGTGATCGTCTACTTGGGCGGCGCAGGTCTATTGTTTTTTTTTCTGACAGAAAAAAATGACTTTTTTTGTCAAAAAAAAAGCGCGTCAAAGTCCCTACATTAATTTGAAAAAATGTTACAAACATGGGAAATGATATCTTTTTTATTATATGGAATTCCATCATTTTTATTGTATATTTTTGTAATTTATCAATTTTTATTTGATTTCCAACTTAAATCACCATTTTTTAAAATTGCAATTTTTATGGGTTTTGTGGTATGTTTTTACAAACATATCTTTGTCAACGAAATTGATAAAATTTAGGATTTGTTAAATTATATTTTTATGTGGTTTTCACATAAACTAATTTTGTATCCATTAACAGCAAAATTATATTTTATTGGACAACCTTGTGAAATCACTTCATTAAATGATTGTTTACCAAAAAATAACTTTTGTTTTATTATTCTTTTTTCAGGAATGTATTATTTTAATAAAGTTCGAGAATGTTTATTAGTTACAACATCTTTTGATCGATTTACAGCAATTTATTTTCCAGAACGTCAAAAAATAGTTTGTTAAAATTATTATTTTGTCAACCCAAAAACGGCATTACGAGCCATCCAAATATCTACAAATCCAAAATCTCAGATTTTTTTTGGCATTTTTTTAGAAGTGTCAATTTAACATTTTTGACTTTCAGATATGGAAAAAATGTTTATTGCCATTAATTTTGCTATCTTTTATTTTTCCATTATGTTTAATATTTTATATCTTTTTTGGTGTTGTTGTTCTTCAACCATTTTCTACACCAAATTACGGAACATTTGTACTCTATCTTGAAAGTGCTTTATTTGATTATGTAAGAATAACACGTGTACACTTTTTTATAATCTTATTCAAATTTTAGTCATTTCTTGGTTTAACAAGTTCCTTACATACTATAACAATGTCTGGAATATCCTTGATATTAAATCTTTCAAGTTTTGGAATGCTTTTTATTCAATCCAATAAAATACCAAATTCAACAAAAATAAAACAAAGTGAAAAAAAATTGTTAGCAATTTCTGGAGTAGATTTTTTAATGGATTTATTAGCTGTTTCACATCAGGTATGATTGAGGTTGAAAGATTCTCAAAAAAAGAAAGCAAAAAATATTATAAAAAGTTTTTTTTTCAGATTTTTATGTATTCGTTTTTTGTTCGACATATTTACTATCATCCAATTCTTGATCAGCTATATTTACTGTATCCATGGATATATGATATATTAAATTTATCCCGTCCATATATAATGATTTTTATGTGTAAACAAATTCAAAGAACTTTTATCGCTTTTATCGGAATTACAAAACCTTCAAAAGTACAAATTTTGTCGATTAAACTTTGAAATTTATTTTTACAAAATGTTTACTTTTTTGATGTGTTTTTCATAATTCCACTTGGAATTTTGTTAAGGATAATTGAACAGTTCTATTTTTGAGTCAAAGTTTCGGAAAAAAGTAAATATTTATTTTGTTTTTATGAAAATTTTAATTAAGGACGAAAACGACAAACTGCAGTTTAAATATGTTGTAAATAAACTGCTTACATTAATAAAAATGAAAAATGATTTTAACATTGGAAAGCAAGTTAAAAAAAAATAAATTTATAAATTATTTCTGAATCTAAAAAAATGAACACAAAAACTTATAAATGACTTAAATTAAATTAAACACATGACTGGATGTAAAGTGTATGAAATGCGGGTATCATTGATTAAAAAACCACAACTTCGAATATACAAATCTCCACAACAATTTTTGAAATGAAGTTTAAATTCCAGATCATCGGTTGGAAAATCGCTAAAATCCGGAGCTACATAAAACGAGAACTTTCCTTCATATTCATTGTCTTTGATTTCAATCTTTGTTGTAAACACAATATCATCGAATGAATATTCATCAACTTCAATTAAGCTTACACTTGCATTATTTCCAATTTTCCATTTATTTCCACAATGAACTGATCCTTTAAAAATATACGGTTTTCCTGCTTGAAAAGTACTATATTCTATGGGATGATTATATGTTTAAAAGTACCCTTCCGAAAAGTAATTCCATCATTCTTTTCATCATTCTTTTCATTACTGTTGAATTTCATTTTTTTCATCAGTATTTTTTTTACTTTGGTTTCCTCTGTAAAAAATTCATTTTTTATCATGTGATTAGAAATATTGTTGTTTCTTTCAGATAATTATTGTATATAGCTATATTTTTGATAAAAAAATAACATGGCATACATATTTTTTTTTGCATTTTTTATTCGATGTTCAATTAAAGCGGTCAAAATTATTTATGGTGAAATATCAAAAGCGATTGTTTTTGTTTTAAAAACTTTTGAAATAATATCCTAATTAATGGAAATCTGTTGAAATAACACTTTAAATAAGAATTTTAAAAAGTTTTTTTTAAATTTTTTTCAATATTAAATTTCATATTTTGGCACAAAAGAAAAGAAAATTTCATTTTAGGTTTTCAAAATTTTGCTCGGTTTTTAAAAAATGCATACAACAACTTTTTTTAGTATAACACAAAAAATGAAAATAATTTATTAAGCAAAACAAAAAATATCAACTTAATTGACACCACATTTTTTGCTTTATTTATCGTCCATCCTTTAGAATAAAGATAAAACACATTATACTGAAGCATGTGGTAACGTTTGTTCATGAATCTCCTTAGCATCACTCTTACAGACAAAACTTCATTGATCATCTCTCGTTTAAACAGTCAGTTCTTGAACTAATTTTTTGTACGGATAATTATTTTTTTGAAAAACAAAAAGTCATTTCCCAATTTTTTTTGCCTTTTTTAATTCAATAAATCTGTTTAATTATGGGTTTGCATTCACAAAACCTTTTAATTAAAATGAAAATTTTTGTTGTTAATTTGTTTAGTACTGATCGATATCATTTTGCAAATATGAATGTTTGCGGGTCTCTCGTTTTTTCATTTAAAAACAGCGTCGCAAAAGTGATGCAACAGTTTTTGTTTAGACTTTGAAAAAATTTTTTAATGGAACTGTCTGCCACTTTTCATCTCTTTTTTGCTCCTTTTTTTGTTTTTAAAAACGTAGAAAAAATTTCGTAATTTTTGATCGCATGCTTTTTACTTTCTATAAGATTACTATCTTGCTATTTTTCCTATCGTGTCGTTGTTTTATTTGTGTTCTTTATTTTGCTTTTATTGTCAAAATTTTTTTGTTATCTGATTACCCATTTATTTTCACAATTTATTTAAAAATTTATGTTTCAGATGATAACAAGGGATGAGTGCTATTTGTTGAAAAATAAATTTAAAGATAATGACAATGTTAATCAATATTCAAATCTCAATTTAAATCAAATTTACAAATCCCAAATTTTAATTAATGTTCAAACTTATAGCAAATCAAATAACGATAAATATTGCGGTAAACAAAATTGATGCGGCACTCAGAAAAGCATATAAAAATATTTAAAATATGATTCAAATTTAATTTAAAAGAATACAATTTTAAGTTACAATATCGGTAGCTTTTCCCGATTTTTTTACTTGGGAAACACTGCAGGAATATAAAATATGTATTTGGTGGGCTGCAGCAACATTGGCAATACCAGATTCTACAACAACAGATAATTATAAAGAAAAAGAAAAATCACAATTATGGAATAAATCACCTAATTTACATTTAAATACTTCAAAGCTTAATGATGAAATGAAGAAAGAATCTAAACAACAATGGAAAAATGAAAATACTTTAAAAACCACCAATAAAAGCACCCTTTCACTTCACATTGCAGCTTACGAAAATTCAAATGAAGCTGCTGCATCGGATTCATTTTTTGATAGTCAAGTTGAAAAACGTGTAAATACAAAACAGATTATGACTGATGCTTCATCATTTATTTCTCAAGTAAAAACGAAAAAGTGAAAAATTATGTGTATATTTTTTTGTGTATTTACAGAATCAATTTGAATTCCCAAGACAGCAAAGCAATCAAAAGAAACCAGAAGTGTCACAATTTAAAGCTTCCCAACGTTTACGCAATCCTAATAAAGTATCAAAAAGTGATCAAACAAAATCAAGTACTGAAAGCACTACAAAAACTGCACTTCCAACCAATGAAACTGAAGAGCAACCTATCAGTGCGTAATTTTTTTTCAATGAAAACTTTTTTAAACTTATTTAAAATTTTATCTATTGTAGTATTGCACCCCTCGCTTTTTTTCATTCACAAATTTGCATAAAAACAGTGAGTTTGTATTGCGAATTCAAAAGGGTGGGCGGGTGGATAGAATGAGCGGTTGTGTTTGTGAATGAGGGTGCAATACTTCAGAAGTACCATTTTATCGTATTTACCCATTTTTATAAAAATTGAAAAATTTCTTAGGCGTTATTCAAGCTGCAACACATGTTAGTGTTTCAACTCCCTCAAATCAACAAGAAAATTTGGATGCAGTTGCAAATAGTTCCAAAAAACCAAAGAAAAAGTAAGATATAACCACCAATTTTTGTTCTTTATCACTTAAAAAAGCATCTACATCGTCAGTAGTCAAATCTCACCCCGTTTCCAAAAATTACGATATTTTAATTTTTAAAATTTTTATGAAGCGTTTTTCAAAAATTGTAAAATTCTTTTTTCTTCAAATATAAAATTTAACATTCGATGTTTACTATATCTGTTAAACATCTGTATGAATACAGTTTTTCCAAAAAACTTTGATTAAAAATATCATGAAATTTTTGGAAATCAGAATTATTATTTTGTTCTCAAAGTATTATAACCTTTTACCCTTAAACGGCTCGAAAAAAAGTGAGCCAGAACCACTTTTTGTTACAAAAATATCTCAAATAATTTTAAACACTTATAATATATTTTAGGATTCCAGCTGAAAAGCAACACGACCGTTATAAAATCAGAACATCGAGGAGAGGTAAATACCTTGCTTTTTATTCCATTTGTAAGCGTTAAAATCTTTCTTTTTCAGAGCAAAGAATTCAAAAAAATCCAAAACCTGTTGAAGAAGACGTCCCTGTTGAAAATAAACTTGTTGAAATTAAAGAGTTGATTAAAAGTACGTGCTGCAGGATGATTCTTTTATAAGCTATTACTAATTCTGAAATGAATTAATGTTTTTAGAGGAAAAACGCTAATTTTTTCAAATTTTCAGATTATATAAATTGGAGATCTGGCAAACAACGAAAGCTTGTTCAATTTTTGTTAACAACAAATTACAAAGATAGTGCAAATCCTGTTTTTTCATTAATTCAAGACTTGGAAATTTCAAGTTCGAGGTTAACAAATGAAGAAATGGCAGAATTACTTCAGGAATTTGGCGGCAAACAAATTCAAGCACAGGATGGCCAAAAAGTTAATGTTGAAAAAAGTCATGATTCAATAGGTACAGGAGCAAAACGTCAAACTTGTGATTCAGTGATAGAAGATGATAATATTTCAACAGCAATTGGAAAAACTGATAATGTTTCAACAGCAATTGGAAAAACTGATAAACAAAAATCTGATAATGCTTCAACAGCAATTGGAAAAACTGATAATGTTTCAACAGCAATTGGAAAAACTGATAAACAAAAATCTGATAATGTTTCAACAGCAATTGGAAAAACTGATAATGTTTCAACAGCAATTGGAAAAACTGATAAACAAAAATCTGATAATGTTTCAACAGCAATTGGAAAAACTGATAATGTTTCAACAGCAATTGGAAAAATTGATAAACAAAAATCTGATAATGTTTCAACAGCAATTGGAAAAACTGATAATGTTTCAACAGCAATTGGAAAAACTGATAAACAAAAATCTGATAATGTTTCAACAGCAATTGGAAAAACTGATAATGTTTCAACAGCAATTGGAAAAATTGATAAACAAAAATCTGATAATGTTTCAACAGCAATTGGAAAAACTGATAATGTTTCAACAGCAATTGGAAAAATTGATAAACAAAAATCTGATAATGTTTCAACAGCAATTGGAAAAACTGATAATGTTTCAACAGCAATTGGAAAAATTGATAAACAAAAATCTGATAATGTTTCAACAGCAATTGGAAAAACTGATAATGTTTCAACAGCAATTGGAAAAACTGATAAACAAAAATCTGATAATGTTTCAACAGCAATTGGAAAAACTGATAATGTTTCAACAGCAATTGGAAAAACTGATAAACAAAAATCTGATAATGTTTCAACAGCAATTGGAAAAACTGATAAAGAAAAATCTGATAATGTTTCAACAGCAATTGGAAAAACTGATGAACAAAAATCTGAAAAATCTGAAAAAAATGATACAACCGCAATTCAAAAAACCGATGAACAAAAGTCTGAAATGAAATATTTTACTAATGTCACACAAACATCCCATGACGGAACAATGGTTGATGTTACAGATATTCCATCTGAACCTAGTACAAATGATCATTATCAAACAACATCTGGTACGGTAAAAAATTATAAACATTTTTTAATTACGTATGAAGCCTACGATATTTAAAACTGTACAATTTTAATTGAATAACTTAAATTTTAGGATCATTCATTAATTCATCGATGATAGAAATACTTGAACATGAAAGAGTTGCCGTGTCGTGGGCTGCAGATACAGGTAATTTTGTAGAAATTTGTTTACGCTTATTAATTTTGTGTTCATTTTAGAAGCAGCAATGCAAAAAATTTTATCAGAACATGATCATTTATTTTCTTTAATGGAAAAGTGCATAAAATTTCATCATAAACGGCAATCTTTATATGATTATTTAAGAATTTTTAAACAAAATCTTACAATTCCACAAGGTAAGTTTTTTTGCCATCACATTGCTTTGCACTGTGAATTTATAACGATAATATTAACGTTTATTATTTCCTTTTCTAAAATAATTCATGTCCCATTTTTGTGTAACTAAAACTTTTTTAAGTGATAATATTTATTTAATCGGTAAAACGGCGGCTATGTTTATAAAACTTTAAAAATATCGGAAAATAATAATTAATATTGGAAAATCAGACATCATTTGATACCTTTAATTTTTGTTCAAAAACTCTAGCAATTTTAGCAGAAAAATACTTTTTCATTTTTAAAAATCAGTCTTTTGACTGTTTAAATTTTTTAAACAAGCAAAATGCAAATTCTACTTTTCTTATCCCAAAAACGAAATCTGCCAAAATTATGATTTATGCTATTTTTCTAAAGTAAAAAAAGCCCTACTGTTTTTTACTGGACAAAAATTAGATGGAAATTTAAATGTGAAGCTTAAAAAAATAAATAAAAGGAAAAATCGTTGAGCTTTTTCGAGCATTCTCACGATTTTGCTATTTGGCGTGCGGTTGAAACTTTTTTTAAAGTTTTCGACTTTCAAGCGTTTTGTCAAAAATTAAATTTTGACTTCTGGGTTATAAACGTTTGATAAAAGGCTAACTTCGAAACAAAAAAATTCCTTTGGAATCATTTTGTTTATGTAATTTTATTTGAAACATTTGTATGGCCAAAGCTAAGTTTTTTCAAAAATCCTTTTTCTGACTTTTATCGCTTAAAATATGAACCACTGTTAACTTCTAAGAAAATAACCATCTTTCGTAAAAACGCGTTGTAACAAAGTTCAAATTAATCTACCAAATGATGAATAACAAAGAATACTCTTTCAAAAAGCGCTTTTATGTAACATCTATTGCACTAATTTTTTTCGTCTAGTTTCTGGTCTTTTTTTCATCTTTTATGTTTTGTTTTTGTCACGTAACAACATTAAATCATAAAACTCAATAGTTTTTGTACATAAGTAAAAACTAGTAAAATTTTTAGATAAATATTATTTAGTATTTTCTGATCAACTAAAAAAGATTCTTCTAAATGGTGAATTTGATATACAACTCGATAAAAGCAATGATATTCTTACATTTGATGCAAATATCCAATATTTTGCAATACAAATTCAAAACCAACTTAACAATTTTCGGTATGTTTGCAAATGCGCCCCTTAATTATATGATTCTAAAGACTCAAAATATTGTTACATGTGTAAAAAAGACATTTATTTTTCGACTTCTATTTTAGAAAAACTGTTTTTTCTTTCAAGATTCTGTTGCAAGTTAACTTTTTTTGAATAAGCTCCCAAAAAAATCTTTTGACAAAGAAAGTGAACAAAGAAATTCTGCAAACTTTATACAATGAGTTCCAGAATGTTTTTGCATAATTTTAAAATGGTTTTTTCGTTTATGAGATAAATAATATAAAGAAATGTAAAATTCCCATATTTCACGTTGAATATTTCAGTGAAAATACATTATTGCTTAATAAAGCCCTCGATATGTTTGTTATTCAAGTCCCATTATCGATTGATGAAAATATTAATCTTGATGTTGCATTACCCCGATCTTTTGACGACAATGATCTATTTCTTCTCCGAGAAAATGGAAGTGAGTTCATTTTATAATATAATTTTTATATTTTTGGCAAATATTTTGTTTTCTTATATGTTTTTTATTCTTCAATATTTTCCCAAAACATTAGTTTGTTTTCTTTTTCATTTCTGTTTTCTCATTTTGCTTGCGCGTTCTTTTCATTTTTTGTTTTTCTATTTGCTGAAAGCATTAATCTTTGACACCCCTTTTTTTATTTAATAAAAAAAATTCTGTCCTTTTTATTTTTGTTTTCCTTTTCGTCCCTTTAAAAAATCGATTTTGGAGTATTGCAAAGGATGCATATTTTTTTTATGAATGCTGACTGTTTTACCTAAAAAATTTTGGCCTTGAAGTTTTTTTACCATAATTTATAAAGTCTTTTTGCAGTCCCTTTGTAGAAAGTCATTAAAGTTTTTCCACGTTTTTTTCGGTAATAATTTACAGAGTCGTTTTGAACGTATTTCTCTTTTGTTCATGTTAAAGCCTGTTTCTTCAAAAGTGAATAATATAAATTCCTTACTGAGGTTTTCTACTGCTAAAATTCTAAAATCACATTTTTGCTGTTTAATTTATTATGCATCTTAAGAAATCGAATTTTAGATTTGTTTCAAATGTATGATCAATATTCGACTCAATTGAAAATTGCATTCATTTTATCATCAGAAATTAATCGAAAAAGAGCTTTGCTATTTCGACAATTAACAAAATATGAAAAATTTGTTACTTCCATGGACGAAGACTCAAAAAGAATTTATTCTTTTATGAAACAAAACTTCATTTCAATAAAAATTTATCCTGTAACTGATCCAGAATTTAAATATATTGATAGTGAAGAAGTTAATCGTGAAAGTTTAATTCAAATGTCTTTTGATATCGATCGGTTAAAGTTTGTTTCTTTTAATTTTATATTTATAAAACACTTCCTAACATTATATTTTTTCTTTGAAGTGACTCTTGATATTGTTCTCGTTTCACCCCCATACCCAAAATTCACTATTAAGTGTCCCAAGACTCTCCCTACAGAATTTTCCTACAATCTCAACGTTTTCATGTAAATTTTTGTAGATTATCAGGGGATGTTACGAGAACAGTATTGTAATTCTTGAAAAAAATTTATACCACAAAAACCAGACTTTTGCTCAACGCCATTCAATTTTTTAGAGAAGAATCTGATAAGCTTTTGACTTTTTTTTCAAATATTATGAATGAAGAAAGAGAAGAAACAATTTTGAAAGGAATCAATGCAAATTTTGACATGCCAAAAGCTGAAGGTAAGCCGTTTAACTACAGATAATATATTTTAAAACACATTTAATTGACATAAAATTACATGTTCTTGTTTTATCATTAGAAAAACAAATTTAAAATGACAAAAAAAGAATTTCTCAGTGATTTAAATATAACTTTATTTTAGATTTCACGGGAGACCTTTGACAACATCCAATGCCACCTACAAAGTTATCATTTATATGGTAATTTATTTCAACATTTCAACAATATTCAGTTATTAATTCAAATAACTTCTTCAAATCAAAAATATTACGAAAATAGCGATATTCAATTTATTTCAACATATCAACTTTATTCACCTATTAACTCAAACAACATCTTCAAATCACAAATATCATTCAAATTAATCATCATCAGTTAGTTCTTTCTTTTTTTTTAATTTCTTCCTAATGTAAATTTGGCACTTCTTTGGTTTCCCCCAACCCCTTCGCAATATCTTTTTTCTTCGCGAAAAGTTCTTTTTTCATTCACAAATGCAACCGCTCAAATTTTTCTCTCTCATATATTTTTCTAAATTTGCATACATTTCAAAAATGCAACCTCATACAGCAAAAAAACTTTTGTTTTTTCTTGTATGTAACTTGTAAACGTCACAAAAATAAAGTTTTTTTTATTAAAAAAATAAAATGTAGGGGGCGGGGAAACCAAAAAAGTTCGGCAAAAATTTTTTTAAAAAACAAATATATATTTTTTTCAAAAAATTTTCAATTTTCTTTGTAAATTTTTTTCATATTTTCTTTGTATTTTTATTGCATATTTTTGTTTCGCCTTGTTTTAGTCTAAGATGTAAGAATATAAAAAAATTAAATTAAATTAAATTGAATTTCATATTCGTCTAAAAAACTCCAACAAAACAGCAACGCAAAACGATCATTTATTCACAGCTAAATATTTCCATAATTTTCGGATAACGTAACATAAAATGCAGGATCTTTGTTATTTATTCTGGTTTGTTGGGATTTAAAAAAGAGGAAATGATGGGATAAGTGTAAATCGAAAAAAAACAGATCCATGGCATCATTGTGCTTCGGCAAATAACATTTTTGGAATTTTTTGGGTTCTCCATTTTTGATAAAATGCAGGATCTTTGTTTTGAAAGGAAGCAAAACTTATAAATAAGAAACAACAATAAGGTTATATGCAGTTTTTATTATTAAACACCAGTTCATAATGATGCACATAATCATTTAAAAACTTGCATTGGACAGTTTTGGACTGTTAATTTAACTCAAATGCTACAAGATGAATGGAATGAACTTGTTGATATCCATGGAAAAAATACATATTGTGGATATTATGTTATGCATCTTGGAAGACAAACAATTATTTCTGGTATGCCATATAAAGACCCGGAATTTAATATTAGTCGTAAGAAGTTAGAAAACGATAATCAGTTAAATCAAATAAAATTTCGCTTTTTGAATATTTTAAATTATTTCAAAAAATAAAAAAATGTTTGAATCGGTATATGTAGATGTAGTATTGCGTGAAAAGAAGCAAAACTCATAAATAAGAAACAACAATATGGTATGCATATGCAGTTTTTATTATATCTTGACAAAAAGTTTGACATCTTATTGCTTATAGTACACAAAATTTTATCAGATTTTAGTTATTTTTAAAGTAAAGTTTTTCAGATACAAAATATCGTACAAAATATTCATAGAATGATGTAAACGTGATGTGTCTTCAAACAAATCTCATTACTCACATACTTTCCAAAATTCAACCATACTTACACGTTTTTTTATATAGTTTTTGATTGAGTTTATTTCAAATTCTGTTTTTTTTTCATTTCAAATAAAAACTTTTATAAAAATAAACATTTTTTGACATTTATTTCCTTCTTTTTATGTGCTCCGATTTGTTTATTTTGCATTTAAAAAATTGTTATCTCGAACGACCGAAATTATTTTCCTTTCTCTTTCTGAAATACACATTGATGGGTTAATAGATGATAAAATGTAACAAAATACTTTATTTTAAAGCAAGATTAAAAAAAAAGACTAATGTCATTAGTCTAATGATAATCTATTTTTGTTTCCTCTAAAATAAACAAAAATGATAGAAAAAAATTGTCTTCGAAAAAAAATTTCATTTGGTATAAATCAAACAATGCTGAAAGCAGTGGTTTTATTGTTGCTTGGTTTTGTTGGATTTTCACTTCAACAAAAATGTTATCAATCATATAAAGTTGAATGTGCCAAAAATGATCAAACAATTGTAAGTTTTGGCCTATTTTTTAGGGGTTAGCATTGGTGATCAGATTGTTAGTGATTAAGTGCTCAAAAAAGGGGTTTTTGATTTAACACTAAAAAATATGCTTTGAAGTTGTGGATGCCGTGATCTCTGTCTCCATGACAGCTGACCCTTGACATCTGACGCCGTGGCATCTGATCCCTCAGCTAATCCCATGACAGCTCAACCCATGATTTCTGACCCCTTCATTAAAACAATGCCAAAATCACTTTTGAACCCAAAACGAAATTGGGGTTAGTAGTCATGGGGTCAGATATCCCGAGTTGTGGGGTTTTCTCTTCATTCATTAGCTCTATCAATTTAAAGGCAGCCAATGTATTTAAAATTAAATGTCCCTTTTAACTTAACACAATGAACAAAAACTTTTTCAACTAAGACTTTAAAACATTAATTTTATAGGAATGGAAAGACTTTGGTAATAATTCATATGCATTGGTTAAAGAACAATATTGGCAACAGGATGCTGAAAAGCGTTGCATTGAATTAGGCGGACATTTAGTTTCAATTCATTCAAAAGAAGAAAATGATTTTGTTCATAATCTTCGAAATAGTAAGTTTTTCGTCCTAAGTCATGTTATGATACTTTTAAATTTTATAATAGATAATTCTGTTTGGATTGGCCGTAATAAACTTAATGATCCAGGAAAAACTGGATTAACTGCTGGACATTATTCATGGAGTGATGGAACACCAGATGATTTACCAGTTTTATGGGATAAGCGACAACCTGTAAGTGGCACTTCTTTAATCAGTTTAAAAAATTTACGGAAATATTTGTAGAATGAACCATGGTCCGATTGTATGTTTATGGCAAATCGTGAAGATAATTTTGGAGAATGGAGTGATTATTTTTGTGATCAAAATCCTCCCGTTTATTATACTCCAAATCCTCCATATGCATTATGCAAAAAACCAAAAGCATAATTCTGAACTTTTTAACAAAATAAGTAAAATTTTGATAGTTCAAAGTTTTGTTTTTCTGAATTTGTTTTAATTAAAATGTTTCATTTTTGTTATAGAACTGGTATTCAAATTTAAAAATTATCAAATTTGAATATGGTTTGTTTTGAATAAATGAATAAATACAATATGAAAAAATCAACCCCTATCCTTTTTGCACATCTGTTCTTTTTAACTTTTGCAGATGCGCTTCTTTCTTTTTCAAAAAAAGCAAAGGTTGATTTTATGTGCCCCATTGTGTATTAAAAGAAAAAGTAACAAAGAGTCGACCAGCAAAAGAAAAAAAGAAAGAAAGCAAAACACTTTTGACTTTGATTAATGTTTATTTACACTATATAAAAAAAGCAGGGTTTTTTATATCATGCAACAAACTTTTGCTTCACATAGGGCGTAACTTTTGGTCTTTTTCGAGAATTTAAATAATGCCTGTCACTTTTCTTTTCTGAACGATAATACAATCAGTTTTTTTGGAGGGGGATTGTTCTCTATGCTTTGACTTCTTTGATGATATAAAATTTTATTACAGTTTTTTTGAGATAATAAAAAAGTCAGAAGCTACGTTAAAATAGAAAATTGTATCAAATTCTGGGTGTGCCTAAAATGCGGCAGCGGCACCTAAAATGCGGCACCCAAAAATACGGCAGCGGCACCTAAAAT
>CABFKP010015853.1:0-19971 GCA_901779475.1 Panagrolaimus davidi
AAGTGGCCACTTTGAATGGTCGGCATTTTGTTTCTGTTAAATATTTCCAAAAACGGACTTCACAGTCGTTATTGACCTTTTTTGCCATTTTGTTTTTTATAAAAAAATCTAAAATTTCAGAAAAAAATTCTAACGATTTCACGTACCCGTCAAAAATTTTGAAGTGTCAAAACAAGGAAACAAATTGACAGGGAGGGGGTACGTGAAATCGTAAAAATTTTTTTCCGAAATTTTTGATTTTTTTATAAAAAACAAAATGGTAAAAAAGGTCAATAATGACTATGAAATCCGTTTTTGAAAATATTTAATAGAAACAAAATGCCGACCATTCAAAGTTGCCACTTTTTCTTGAATCACCCTGTATAAATTTTTATAAAGGATGGCCACTACCGGGTTGGGCGTGGAAAAAGAATTTAGATCGGAGATATAACGCCAACGGTCACGGAGTATTTAGGATAACTCCTACGAGCCACTGTCTGATATCATTCTTTTTATGTTTGAACAACATTAAAGTATAAAAACAAAAATTACCAGGAGTTTGTGTACATGCTGCTGTAGGTATTGGCAACAAATCAATATCTGAAGAACCTGAATGAAAAATAGTACATTTTCCACGATTTTTTGCTTCAAAAATATATCCAATACATTCTTTTAGTCCATAGTTTTGCTTACATAATTGTTCACAAGATGAAATATGAGTAAAATAACCACCAAACTTTCCTAAATTTTAAAATGCATAAATATTAATTTTAATTATATTTCATACCTACAACACCACTGGGACATTGGCCATAGCAAAAATAAACTGCTTGATACAGTATGAAAATAAGGCATAAAAATTTCATTTTGCTTTAATATCGAGAAAAAATGTTTTTTCTATGCCTGTTTTATACTTACCCGATTATTGCCGGATTATTATTGCTCATCAATAAAAAATTAATTCACTTTTTATGTTCGATTACATAATTGCAAATTTCATTTTCAATGCTTTATATTTTACCAATTTTCTTTTATCTCTTGAGAGGATTAATATATTTTTTTGATATGCTACACCCAAAAACAAAAAAATCAAGAGTTCAAATAATGCGCAAAATTGCACTTTTTTTTGTTCCCTTGTCAAAAAAAAATTATATCCATATTGCACGTTAACGTAAAAAAAAGTTGTGTTTTAACAAAGAAAAGGATTATTATTCGATTTGGATATACCTCAAAACTTGCGAAACAGCCTCAATGCTGCCTCATTGTTATATGTAGTTTGGTAAAGCCAGTACTTCAGATAAAAAGAAAAATATTCTTTGTACGGATGAAATATAAAAAAAATTGTTGAAAACGAAAATATTTACACTTTTTTAGGTAAAAACAAATTTGCAAACTTTGTAATGTTTTCGAAATATTTGCTTACACACCAACATTTTTTTTTATTATTTTAAAGTTTTTCCATCAGTGTTCTCCAAATTCCAATTTTTTTCAATTCCAATTCTGAGAAAAAAGCATTCATTCAGTTTCAATAAAAAAATCCTCTAATCAAAAACAACAAAATAATTTTAGCTTTGACTTCATGGACGACGGGGGACGTAGGGGGTTGAGACTCTGAGATTTTGAAGGGATTCTGCTGCATTTTTCTAATTCATGCTGTCAAAACTTTTCAATTCATCTTTTTGAAATAAGATCCCAAATTTTCAAGTCAAATTAAAAGATAGCCATGTATTAATTTTTACCGCAGATTAAAAAAGGTTTGAAAAGAAAAATATTTTCCAAGTTTTTTTTATCACCTATTGCAAACTTACCAAAAATGTTTTATTTCAAAAAAGCAAGTAAAAAGTTTTAGTGCAGGTTTTCCACAGCTGAAACATACAGATTCCATGTAACAGGCTTCCGCTAATCAGTTCCACCGACACAATTTAAATGATTATCCGTATACTCCACAAATGAATACTTTTCACTTTTAACTAAAGCAATCATTTCATCGCAACTTTTGAGTTTGTTTACATTGACTTAATTTTTTTCATTACTTAAACACAAAAACGTTCTTAAACAAAAAAATTTAAAAAATTCTAATGTGCCTTACCGTAAAGGTCCCGAACTAATGGTCGGGTTTTGGCATGATATATGGCCTAAGTGATAGGCCTGGTGTAGAGAAACATTCATGCAAAAAATTAGCTGCGGAATCCTCATACTGGTGATTTAACAGTGGAACAAAGATGCTCTCATTACCTTCAACACCAAAAGTCGATTTTACTGGGTTTTAATTTTTTGGCATAATTTCGGTGATTTATAGGTTTTCGACATCGCTGAACACGATAAAATACTTTTCAAGTTGTCTTTCCTAGCTAAATTTCGAGATACAGGGTATGAAAAATTTAGAATGATATATACAAAAACTTACAAAGTTCGAAACCCTGTATCTCAAAATTCAGCAAGGAAAGACCACTTGAAAAATATTTTATCGTGTTCAGCGATGTCGAAAACCTATTAATCAGTCAAAATTATGCCAAAAAAGTGAGACCCAGTAAAATCGACTTTTGGTGTTGAAGGTAATGAGAGCATCTTTGTTCCACTGTTAAATCACCAGTATGAGGATTCCGCAGCTAATTTTTTGCATGAATGTTTTTCTACACCAGACCTATCACGTAGGCCATATATCATGCCAAAACCCGACCATTAGTTCGGGACCTTTACGGTTAGTTTAAAACAAACAACAACAAAACGACATAAAAAACATTTATCTAAAGCTTTTCCTCCCAGCCGACGCTTAAGAAAGCTTTTAAATTTTAATGGATTTCATAAATCTAATACAACAATTTTTATTAGTGATATTTGCAAACAAGCTTAGAACTGATATACATTAAAGTATTTTTGCAGTATATTTTAGACCATAAATAATCTATTACATAATAATTGAATTGACAAAATCTTTTTTGAATTAAAATATCTGTTTTTGTACTATAATTGGATGTCTTCTACAAATCAACCAAGAAAGAAATGAAATGTTTATACCACTGTGTTTCCATTTTTTCAGTCGTATTAAAACATAAAAATTTGATCTTATCAGTAAATTATTTCGAGGTTCCTTTGCATCATTATTTAGAGCTTACAGCAAGCATATGGAAAGTCTTTGTTCTGTTATCAAAAATTTGACTGTCTGATTCTGCGTTTTTGTACATAAGATTTTAAAGGACGAATTTATCATGTATTCATTATTTCTTTGATGTTAAATTTTTTTTTATTTTTTGAAATAAGTTCACGGGCTCATTTGGTGTTTACTTAAGGGGTTTATTTGGTACCAAACGGTTTCAAATAGTCCCCTGATCATTTTCTGAAATGTGCGTCAAAAAAAATTTTTTTTCGAAATTTCGATTTTTTTTCATAGGGGGTAGTACCAAGGCAATTTTTTTTTGCCTTGATACTACCCCCTGTGAAAAAACATTTTTTTAAAAAAAATTTTTTTAATTTTAAAATCATTTAAAAAAATATTTTTTAATATCAATATCAAAATGGCATGCCAAAAAGCTAAGATTAGCATATAATTTTGGGGTAAAATGGCCAATTTTCAATTACCCAGAACTTCATATAAAAGCTACCCTGGACTTTTTCGACACTTTTGATCAATAAAGGAAATATATAGGAACAATAAAAACGTTGGTCGGAGACATGTTTTTCATGTAATATCAAAATGGCATCGTAAAAAGTGCCAAAAAATAGGGATTTTTGACAATTTCGAAAATTTTGGTTTTTTTAACGGCACATTTCCAAATTAACCCAGATATCGCCAAAAACGTTTTTTTTGGTGTTTCTGGGCCCATTGACATCGTTTAAGACCAAAACGGCCTAACTATACGTTTTTCATCCAAAAATGAGCCCGTGAGTTATATAAAAAATTATTTCTGAAAAGAAAAATCTTTGAAAAAAAAAGTCAGTTAATGAGAGCGGGTTCGGAAACATTGCCTTCCCACCAAGGTTCTGGATAGTTCACCACTACAGTGAGTAAACCAATAAAATATGTTGTTCTAGGCTCGAGCGCTCGTGGCTATTATCTATTCATTGTCTTTTTTTTATAACTTTTCCTGCACTAGTGCTCATTCCCTTTTCGTCTGACTGCGAAACGGTCTCTTCGTTTCCCCATCAGTGGATGAACATTATCCTGCACAGAATTTTTTTTTGTACAAACTTCCTCCAAAATTTAATGGAATATTCAACAAAAACGTCTTTCCACTCTAATTATCTCCTTTACCGTTGTTTTTTAATTTTCTTCTCCTTCTGTCATATTATTTCTTTTGTTTTTAAGGTGTAACATTTGGCGTACACTTGCTGTATTCACTTATAAGCTCAATGGATGATGAAAATGATTGTCAGCGTAAGTTTTAAAAAATACATGTCCTTTTAGTTTTTAAAATTAAACTAAAAAGCTGAGAGATGTTAGAAAACACACATATAATGAAAATCATATATTTTTTGGTTTGATAAATATCAAAACTGTTGTATTATTTTCAGCATTTTCAAAAATTATAAACGATTTAAATCTATACCTTAAAATTAATTTTCAGTATTTGCTAAACATTTGATTGGTTACTGTTATCAACTCAAATTATTGTTGTTATTCTTTTATCGAGGCTGGAAAAATAATTATATTTTCAAATTAAAAACAGAAGTAGAAGATGCAGAAAAATTTGATGATATTGTTTTTTACTTTAAAG
Source organism: Panagrolaimus davidi (assembly GCA_901779475.1). Taxonomy (NCBI): domain Eukaryota; kingdom Metazoa; phylum Nematoda; class Chromadorea; order Rhabditida; family Panagrolaimidae; genus Panagrolaimus; species Panagrolaimus davidi. The sequence continues at coordinate 4,695 of CABFKP010015853.1, forward strand.
AAAAAGTGGATGATATGGAATATGATATGATTTGTCTCCAAGCCAAACATGCTCGAAATATTAAAGAATTAACATACAAAAATTTTGTTTCAACTGACTACAAAGAAATTTGTAATTTGCAAAAATATTTTATTTCGTTTCAAAAGATCAAACAAAAATCTGCTATAACGCTTCCGTCAACGCTTGTATTGTGTAATAATTACAGTATGCCAGTGTTAAAAATGCTAAAAAGGTTTCCTTGCAATGCCATTGATGAAACAATAATTTTCGAAGATATTGAAGAAAGAGAAAATGTTGTTGGAAAAATTTTTGATAAATGGGGATGTTACAAAATAAAACAATTAAATAAAGAAGCAAAAGAAATGCTCAAAAATGGCTCAAATCTAAGTTTATTAGCAAAAGAAATATTTGAATCTATTCAAACATGCGAAAAAAATGGAGAAACAATAGTGAAACTAAGTATGAAAAACTACTACATTCTCCTTTACCATAATGCTTTAATGAACGATAAAATATTTGCAACGACGGATACTGCAAAATTCAGACATGATTTTATTACTGGTGATTATAAAAAAGCATCAAGCATTCAAGAATTTCGAGAGAGATTTATCGGTTTATTTGAAAAACATGGAGAATTCAATGCATTAAAAATGGTTAAACTGAATATTGATTTTTTAACAGTGTTACAACAAAAGAAAAATAATAACCCTACAACTTTAGCGGACGAAAAACAAATTGCTGAAGATTTAATAAAACAAATATTTTGTCCATCAAAAATAAGCGATGATAATATTCTAATGAAAAACAGTGACAAAATTAAAGAAATTATTAACCGTGGAAAACAGATGAGATTCTCAGAAAGCTTTTTTCAAGACTCCAATGAAAATGCTTCAAAATTTCGGGATATTATACTTGAAAAATACAAAAGCTATTTGATTAAGAAGTTCAAAGATGTAACATTACCAATTAGTGACAAAGAACCGAAGTTCGGCGATATCGATTTATGCAATCAGTTAACATTTTGCTTTATTTACAAAAAAATATCACAAATCACAATCGATATTTGCAATAAGGAATACAAATTTTTTGAGATCACTGCGGACAAAAAAGCAAAAGTTACAAATGCTCTTTTTTCATATAAAGATCAGAAAATTAAAAAATTTCGTGATGAACTGGTAAAAAATTTAGCTATTGAAAAGTTGAAAATGTTTGAATTTACTTTTGAGCAACGTGGAATAGGAAAAGAGCTGGACAATCTAGCGGAACAAATTATTCAACATGTGAAAGATGGCAAAAATGTAATGAATTATAGTGCTGAAACCGCTAAAACTTTAAATGAATTGGCAGACATAATTTTTAATCATGAGACTGAAAATAAGTTTATGCAGTTTAAACCGTGCTTTTTGTCAGAAGAAAAAGATATACAAGAAATCGAAAAATTTGATAAAGAATTCAAAAAAGCTTTATCAATATTTCGAGAAAAACTAAAAACTGGTTTAAGTGAAATGAAGAAAGATCTTCAATATTTACAAACTTTTGCCTTCGAAATTCAAACTTATCCATATTTCTGCAAAACGCTATCAGAATTTAATGAAAACATTGACGGCGAAATTGAAGATTTTAAAAATAAATTGCTCATTGTAACGACCCCAAATGAACAAGAACTTTTTGAAATTGTTGAAAGAGAATTAGGAGACGAATTTAATATTTTAAATGAAAAAATAGTTGGGAAAGAAATATTTCATAATATTTTAGAATGGGCAAAACTGAATGATGGAGTACCACTTACTAACGAAGAAATAGAAACATTTTTTGATACTATTAAAGAAATTATTTCTGGACAGTTGGTTTCTGGCCTACATCGAGAGTATCGTGGAATACTAAGAAAACAAAATATAAATTTTCACAACGCTGAAGTGTCGTGGGAAGAAGTACTTTGTCCACAAAATATCTCGTTTAATCAGCTGTTGATTCTTCGCTCAAATATTCCAATATTAACTGCAATAAAAATTGAACAAATTTTAAGGAAATTTGAATATTATAACAACATCAACGCTTTAATTTTTCATAAGCTTTCATCGCTTTGGGCATTTGAATATTATGAGATTGCAAACGAAAAACAAAAAAATGTGTCAACTGCATTTGCAACGAAAGACAATAATAATTTAATGATAATTCAGGACGACACCATTTCGGAAACTGTAACGCAGCACTTATTTTTCCTTAAAAAGCTGAGTTCAATTGCTTTGAAAAATCGCGCAAAAAGAATTGTTTTAATTGTTTCAGAAAAAAGCATTTTAATGGAAAATATGATGCAGAATAAAAAATTTAGTGCTTATAAAATTATCAATGATAATAATATTTTTGCGGATTTGGATAGTTCGTCTCAAAAAAAACTCTTACAGAAGCGTGTTAAATTTCAAGGTAATACAATTTTCATGAATCAAATTTCTGATGATTATTGCTTTTTTAACAATTCAATGGATTCTGAAACATTGTCAAATCTTCTCGAAAGTGATACCGATAATTTATTGGAAATAGGAAAACTGTCAAAAAAGTTTAAAGGCTACAACGAAGAATGCTATTGCGAAAGAAAGGTATTGCTTGAACATATTGATAAATCAATATTCGATACATGTTTTAAAATGGAAAACCATATTTCATGTTTTTATGGAATGTATAAAGACCGATTTGAAGTATTACTTGATAAATTTAACATCAAAATCAATACTGTAGAATACCCAGGAGATTTTTGTGAACATGAATATACTCCAAAAACTTGTTTTATTGTCAGGAAAGATGGATCTGGTGGTGCTGGATACAGCTATATAAGCGACGATGGAATACAATATGACTACAAAGCAAACACCTTACACTTCGTGGAAACAGCAGAAAGTTTGAACGTTTATGTGGAAGAAGATTTCTTCTCGGTGTACATTCAACAATATAAAAGTGTTCTTATCACTGATTCAGCTGGTATGGGCAAATCAACATTTCTTTCAAGTTTAGAACAAAAAATCAGAAAAAATATTGGCGAAAAGAAATGGGTTCTACGGATTAACTTAAATGAATATACAGAAATTTTACGTGAAATTGATGTCAGCATTACACACACAGATGAAGAATTTCAGTTTCATTATCCTTTATCATTTGACTGCTATGAAACAATCCTTCTTAATTAATTAACCATGACAATACCGAAAAAAGATAAAGTAAAAACTTTTGAAAACTATTTATTTGAATATTTATTTAAAAACGGTAAAATTGTGGTAATTTTTGATGGGTATGACGAAGTTGGAACAAAATATCGCAAAATGCTTATATCATGGATATTACGCTTAAAAAACAAAACAGCAAATCAAATTTGGATATGCTCAAGGTCATGTTTTAAAGAAGAACTTGAAAAAGAACTGGCGACTTCATCATTTTCGCTAAAAATATTATCAAACTACGATCAAGAAACAATTATGCGAAATATTTGGGAGAATCATTGGCAAGGTGAAATGACAGAGACTGAAAAATCTCATATGGATTTGTATATGATCACTTTAATTACCAAGTTTTCAAAAACTTTGGAAGATAATGAAAAATATGCTGGCTGTCCGCTGCATATAATTATGTTAGCAGATGTTTTTATGGAAAATAAAGAACCTGGAACAGACTGGGAAGGATGTTTCGATTTTATGAAAAATAATAATTCGTGCACACGTTATTCCTGTTTGCATACAAGTGATCGAAATTTTATCCCAACAAAATTAGAACATTTGTATTCATTGTATGAAAAATTTGTTATGCAAAAAATTAAGAAACATTTTTTTGAAGATAAAGGCATCTTTGGCTCAACTCGAGATATGGTTGAATGTTATAAAAATAAAGAGTTTTTAAAATTCAAAAAAATGCATGAAATGCTTGCTGTCAGATTTTTGGGAGAAGATGCGAAATTTAACGAAATTTTTGAAGAGAGTGGAAAAGAAAAACTTCAAAAATGGTTAAAACAATTTGGAACACATGATGCGGGGATTATTGATACAACTGCGACATCTTCTCATCCGATTTTTATTCATTCTAATTATGCTGAATATTTTGCTGCTTGTTGTCTTATCGATATCGTACAAACAAAAAAAGAACTGGTATTAAAATTTATTTATGATATTTTACAAAATGATGTTATAGTGTTTTCACACTGTGCAAAAAATTTGTTGGCCGAAAAATACGAAAATTATGGCGTTAGTGGGTTTGTCAATGATGTTAAAACAGTATCAACATTAAATGAAAAAGAACGATACTTTTTAATAAAGTGGTTTATGGATGATGAAAAAATTGAAAATAAACTTCCGAAAATCGACACTACTGGAAAAACTTATTTACACTGTGCCGTTGCAAGTGAAATTTCTGAAACTGTCGTTTATGTTTTGTTGCACACTTACGCTAAATTGATTACACGAAATGAGGGGATTGGTGACGATGTTTTGAGCCACATCATTCGTTCAGAAGAGGCGTTGTTTTTATTATCTGAATATGTCAGTTTAAAAGATGACAATGAAATGACGGCAGTAATGTATTCAAGTAATCCAGATATTACTAATTTGTTAAATGAAATTCTGAAAATTGGACAAAATTCAACAAAGCCAAAAGAATACGCGAATAATATTAAAACAATTATTATCGAAAAACCCGTGAAAATAAAGATGATATCCACATCTTTGGAATATTTACGAAAAAATGATAAGATTTATTATAATAATTGTTATCCCCTTGCTTGGAAGCTTTCTTTTGAAAGCCTGAAAACTATTTTAACTCATTCAAGTGCTGACATATTGATAAATATGCTTCAGTGCACTGCAACAAATTTCACTATATTTGATGTTATATGCAACAGAACAGACTTTGATGATGAAGAGCGACTGAATTTATTTAAATGTTGGTGGGATAATCAGTTAATTAAAGATTTATCAAAACAACAAGAAGCTGGAAACTGCATTTTGATAGCAGCTGTTGAAAATGATAATGTGGAATTGTTCAACTATTTCTTAAACTTTTTGTTATCTGATTCATTTGTATTTTCCGTTGACGCAATTGTGAAATGTTTTAGTGCTGCGTGTGGAGCAAATATTTTACGATTTGTCAAATTACTGTATGAGAATTATCCAGCAGAAATTTCAAATTGTCTTCCACTTCATCTCGCAACCGAAAATAATGCAAATTTGAAAATTATTGAATACATTTGTACACATATTAATCCAGATATCAATTCCATAAATGAAAAGAAGGAAGTCGCTTTGATACAGTTAATGAAACGTGATTTCGAATATTACAAAATTAAATATTTTCTTGAACATGGCGCCAATGTTAATATTGTTGACAGAATGAATGTGTACAGTGCTTGGAATTACGCATTTAGAAGTTACGATGATGATATCATAAAGTTGTTTCTTGATTGTGAAAATTTGGAAATATTAGAATCAGAATTATGTCTGAAAACAATGAAAGAATATTACCAGAATGAGGATTTTTGTGTTGATATTAAAGTAGATAACACTTTTCGCTTGTTTGAAGCAATTATCAATAGGGACACAACTTTGGTTTTGTTTCTTATATGGAAAAATGGAGATGTTAATGTTGAAGATGAATACGGTAAAACTGCACTACATTATGCTTGTGAGACAGCGGAAGAAAAAATTGTTAGAATTTTAATTTATAATGGAACAATGTTTGATAAAGCTGATATATTTGAAAAGAAGCCCATTGAATATTGTGGTGAAAACAAAAGAAATATTACACTGTTAAGTGATATTGAATGGGCGTTTAACAATATTAATAATCCAGATGTGACTAAGAATCATACTTCACGTTATCATTTTTTAAATTCATTTATAAGAAACAAAGACGGAGACACATTGCTTCATTTGATGGCTAAAAACAAAATTAATGATAGTTATAATGATATCATACGCAAATATTTTTCTGGTTTTTACGAAATTACATTAAATGTTCGGAATGTAAATGGAAATACCGTTTTGCACTTTGTTGCTGAACAAAACAATCTGAATTTCGTAAAAGAATTACTGGAAAATGGAGCATATTACAATATGTTAAACAATTTTGGAAAAACTCCAGAAGATTTGGCACCAAAAAATGGACATGTTAAAAATTTACTTCATTCTGTTGAACATTTATTTAATATTGCTGACAGTGACAATACAGCGGAAATTGGACTTTCGATAATAAAAGTCCTTTCATTTTTTGAAAACAACAAACTATGTTTACATAAATTGAGGAACAATGAAGGACAAGCTTTATTGCATCGAATAATCTTAAATACAAATGAAGATCATGCAAGAAGTGTTGTAAGATACTTACACACACCTGAACCAGTTTATGAAGAAATAATGATATCTTTAATTCAACAAAACAAATCTAAACATGTAAAAGAAATGATGAATGCTGGAACTTTTTTCAATATTAGAATGTTTAACCTTTTAAAAGACAAAGAGTCAAATGAATGCGTCAAACAATTTGCAAAAATAGCAGAACTTTTTGATTTGGCTCACAAAGAAAATATAGATGGGCTCAAGGAAATTTTGGACAACACCAAATTCGAATTAGACGTTGTAAATATTTATAGCACTTTTGCAAATTACAGACAACCCGAAAATTTAACAAGTTTGAGAGGACCATTTTATCGTATTTACAGAATTTTGGAATTTATAATACGAACTTCAAATTATCATATGATCGAACATTTATTAAAAATGGGATCCAAAGTTCACGTGGATTTTGATAGGGTTAAAAACAAAAAGACGAGGCAACTCTTAACATTGTACGCATCTTTTAAAAAAAATATTTAGTGTATGTTTAAGGATTTTGTGATGCGTTAATAAATTGTATTTTTTGTAGGTTATTCACAACAACATCTACATATTTATACAATAATAATTTTTACCAAATTTTACCTTCATTTATATCAGTAATAAAAAATTTATTGTTTTTTTTTCTTTTTTCAGTTTAAGCTGTCATATATATTCATGTGTGTTAGATTTTTTTTGCAAAAACTAAACGAAAAACTTTGCCAAAAAGTTTCAATTCTTTTCTTTTTGTGAGTTTCAGCGAACTCAGAAATTTTTATTCATTCATTCATGAAAAACCAATTTATACAAATATTTCAGCATTTTTAAAACCTTATCCGTGTCTTATTCGTTTGTTTTTGTACAACATATAACTTTGAAAAGCAATGATTTTTGATTCTTTGTGCATGCAGTAGAATATTGTAATATACAAAAAATTGCAGAGATTTTAATAGAAAATCGAATTTGCATATTGTTTTCAAAAATTCTGAAACTAAGGTTTTAGCAACGGCATCAGAAAGTCAGGTTTTAGGTACCGTTACCATAACGTTTTTACCATAATATGTTTTTTCTAACAATATTGTTTTAATTACTGGAAGAAAAACCAATTCTCGTTGAAATTTTAATTCCGTTTTTCATCTGTTTATATGAGAGAAAAATTTTCCATTTCAACTTCTCCATCTTTTCAACTTTCTTTCGACTTTTTCATTACTTTTTTAAACATGAAAAAAGAAAAATCTGAAATATAAATTTGTGCGATACGGGCGTACAACAGAAATAAAAGAAAAATTTTTATCTTACTTTAATAAATAATAAGACACATTTCATGAAATAAAAAAATAACAGAAGTAGATACGTATAATTTTATACGGTTACTTTTGTTAAATAGTAACACCACAAGTATTTTATTCAATTTTTTAAATACAATATTTTTCATAAATTTCTTCTTTCATTTCACCTTGCAATAATCGATCAAGATCTTCGATGCCATGTAAAGCTTTTAGAACAGCTGCATCCACAAAAGCATTTTTGATAGCTTTATTTGGTTGTTGTTTATCCAATGAATCATAAAGAAAAACAACCATTCCAGTCATAAAAAAAACTTGGGTCAAAAATGCCAAGTTATAAGCTTTTTGAAGTTTTTCAGCGGTATACGGTACTTTCCTTGCATCACCTTCAAATTCTTTGATCAAACATTCGTAGTAAAAATCAATTGCAAATTCTTCAGCTTGTCGACGAACGACTCCATCAGCAGCCATAACCAAAAATCGTGCCAAATCTGCCATTGGTGAACCTTCATAAGGTGTTTGCCAATCAACAATTGCTGCAATATTTGTTTCAATATCACCATCTTTGTTGGTTGCCCACATAACATTTCCTGAATGCATATCTCCATGAACAAGCACAGGTGAAAGATCGAGATCTTTGTAGGCTTTTGTGTATGCATAAATATAGTAATCAGTGTTGGTAATGAATTTTTGGTATTTTTCAAGGAAGGGTTTAAAGGCTTCTGAAAAGTTAATATCATAATTTGCATATTTTAACAAACATCTTTGTTTCAAATTACTTGTCTGAATCAAAGTGAAATTTTTTTTCCTTTCTCGAAACCCTTTTTGGCTGCCCATTTAGCGCAGTTGAACGCGCGCCAGGCTATGACACAAAATGAACGAAAAGGTTCGATGCCGGTCGAGCGCCAGTCGAAAAAAAGTTTTTTTTGTCAAATTTTGTTTTTTTTTTTTACAAATTCTTAACACTTTTTTGTTTATTAATAATTTTTTAAATTGTAATCAATTAATTAATAACTTTTTTTAACAGAATTTAACAAAACGAACTTTTTTTTCTTTTTTTCCGACAGGCATCGAACCTTTTCGTTCATTTTGCGTCTTGGCCTGGCACGCGTTCAACTGCACTAAAGAGGCAGCCAAAAAGGGTTTCGAGAAAGGAAAAAACATTTCGCCTCTTTTCCTTTTTGATTCAGACGTGATTACTCACCCTCTCGCTTCGACATTTTTAAAAATGGTGGAATCATGGGCTCCAGCATTCCCAAAACAGCTTTCATTGAACCTTCATTGAAAAAGAATTTTTTCTGCCATTGCTTTGGATCAGCAGTTAAAATATTTTTGTGCATTTTAGCTAATACTCGAATAAAATTTTTGACTTGAGTCAAATTAACAGAATCAAAATAGGATAAAGTTTTTCCTTTTAGTGTCAAATCTTCCATATGAATGCAAGAAGCTTGTGAATCACTGGAATCTCTAATCACAAAATGAGCAGTTGGAAGTGGAATACTTAATAACGGAGCCAAGGAAGAATAAAAATCGCATTCAAAGATATGTGCTTTTCTTAAGCTTTCACTGGCTTCTATCCCATATCCACTAAGTGGACTTTCATTGTCAATTCTATTTGCTCTTAAAACTGGAATCTTTAAAATTGTTGTGTAAACGTCTGATGCATCAATAGAATCCACAAAGCTTACAGTACACCTTAGAATTTCAGATGCAAATCCCTTTCCCTCTGAAACGTCTTTAGCGGTGACCTGAAATATGCAAATTTAGTTCAACGGTATTAAAAAACAATAATAAGTTTTACGCCTTTAACAGCTCTATTTCCATGAGAATGAATAAAAGTTTTATCATTTTTTCGCAAAGAATTTAAAAGCCATCCAACAGTTACTTTAAATCCATTGATAAATTGATTAGGATCGATTTTATCTGCAGACATATTTATTCAATACATAAAATTATGTTTTAGTTAAACTTTTATTTTAATATTAAAATACAAAAATGGAATAAGTTGTACAAATCACAAAAATTTTAATAAGAAGAAATGAATCAGGGTACAAAAGTACAAACTATAAATGACATAACCAAAGTGACAATTAAGATTCGTCGGTGGCAAATTTACCTGTAAATTTACGTGATTTACCTATTAAAAAAATTTGTGTGTAGGACAAATGAGAAAATTTTTAGAAAAATGATGAAAATTTTCCAAAATTGATTTTCATAAAAATTTTTTCAGAAGCGGATATACTAAAAATTTAGCTCGTTTTTCTTAAAAATTATGTTTTTTGCGTTTTTGAAGATCGAAATTGTATTGATAGCGACAACGAAAAATCAAAAAATGATCTGTTTGGTCAAAAATAAATTATTTTCACTTAAAATTCAATTATTAAGCACGCTTTAGACTTTTAAAGTCATTTCCATGCTAAATTTGGGTGAATCTGGAGCTGGAGGCATTTTTTGCATTTTTGGCAAATTTACCATTTGACCGGTAAATTTACCGGCAAATTTACCGGTAAATGACTAACCCTAATTGTATATTATGCAATAGTCAACTAAATGAGTTTTTTAAGTCACAAAAATTTTTATATATCTCGAAAGTGTTTGGTAAAGCATTTTAAAATTAAATAATTTATTAAATGCTTGATCGCAAATTGACAATAAATTAGATACAACATGAAATTTACAGTGCAAATAAAAAAGCCCAATTCCTTTATATTTCGTTCGGACAAAAATACAAATACATTGTTAAGTTATTCTAGTCGGTTTTGCTACAGTCGATACAGTAAACATTGAAACAGCACCTCCAGTTTGGGAACTGCTGAGAAAAAATGTTAAACCATAAAACTTTGCAAATTCTTCTCTTATCATTGGACTGATAAAAAACAGAATAATCATTTGAGGATAGAATTGAAGTAGAAAAATTGCATACGAAACATTCAAAAAGAAAGGTCTTATAAAATCGATAAAGCTTGCAGTATACAGTAAAACAAGCATTGAAGAAGAAAAAATTGTTTGATAAATTAATCTTCTTTCCATTCTTGTTTTTGCAGTTTTTTGAGATGTTTCAAGTTTTGGTGATAAAATTACTCCAACAATTATCAGCCCTAGGGCTATCAATCCAAAGAAAATATTTACATATGCAACATTTGCGTTTGTTTGATTCAAAAAGTCTTGGCATCTTTTTTCAGAAGATGCAAGAAATCGGCATTCAAAATTTGGTAGAACGTACCAATGAAAAATGAATGAAGACATTTCAATGAAGATAATGTAAATGAGGACAAGCTTTTTGCTCCAAATCTGAAAGAGAAAGCGGATTAATCATTAGTAAAAGATAGTTGTGACGGAAATTTGAATATCAACGTATACATTCAAAATGTCCAACAATACAGATTTTAGCCAGTAAATTTTGTTTTACGCAATTTTTATTAATTTTTTGTCAAGCAAATTTTGTTTTTTTTTTTATCAAACTTTGACTAGCATTGTGCACGCGCGACTCAAACGCTAGTGTTCTCCTTCATTTTTTTCAGGCAAAAGAAAGAGGATTTTGCTGTAAAAAATTAAACTTTTTTTAAAATTTTACTTTTTTTATCCGATTATATGTAAAATTTTACGGAGATTCCAATAATCCAACTTCTGGGTATCATTTTTATGTGAAAAATCGGAGAAAATTGCATTTTTTTACGTTTTTTTGAAAATGATACACTACGAAAGTTTGAAGCGGATTTCAGGACCAAGCCTATTCGATACAGAATTTTTTTCTGCAACTGATCGTATTTCTAAAATTATCGCGAAAGATAGCGGTCAAAATTTTGCGTCTGTGTCCGAGCGCGGGAGATGCTGCACAACGTTTTTTTGATGAAACGGTCAAAGGTTCGACTCCAACAATCGTAAACTTTTTTAAAAAAAATAACTGCTTTTATTTTTTGATTCTCCATAGTCGAAAGCATATATGTACCAAAAATCAACTCAATTGGAGATAAAAAATATTTTTGTGTTTCAGCTGGGAGTCGAACCCGCGCTATCGCCTCTGAAAAACAAAATTTTTTTTGCTGCAAAAAGTGGTGTTTGCGAACGCGACATGAAAATATTTATGAAACGAATGTGCTGCCCGGCTGAAAAAAAACTTTTTCTTATTTTTCAACACTTAATTACACCTTAATATTAATATTTTTTTGCTTTTTTCTTTTTTTAATTTCAGTGATTTTTTACAGCGATTCTAATGCTACCAAATTTATGACATTTGAAAAACTTTGAAAAAACCCTGCACATTGCTGACTTTGATGCATCAAAAACAGAATCATTTTCTCACCTTTCTATGAAGAACCGGGAATGCCAATGCCGTGCATCTATTTAATGCTAGAAAAGTTTCCCATATTCCAAGCAGCCCCTGTGCATGAAAAGAAATGAAATAAACTCCTGGCATCCATGGCCATGCTTTTGAGTATAATACTAAATGTCCATAAATCCATGCAATCATAAATAAAATGGACGTAAAATATATGGTATTTAAGATTGCAAAATATGCCGAACAAAACATTGATTTTGGAGTCAGCAATTTTTTAAACAAAAATATTACAACAGAGATTTGAAAGATCAAACATGGAATATGAATTGCAATTTCAATGTAATTTATTAAAAACATTGTATTTACATCCATCTTTAACAGTAATTTCTCTTCAAAAAGGAACTATTTTAGGTTTTTTGATAAATGTAAATAAAACTTTTTTTAAAAAGGAAGTGGAAAGAAAACACGAATTTCTTTAGGGTAGTTTTTATTTAAAGGTTACCTAATTGCAAATGTAAAATTTTAAAACTACACCGTAAATTTTGTTTCAACATCTGCAATTTGTCAGTTTTATTACAGGTTACACTTCAATTGAAAGCTTTCAAAGTAAAAAAAGTAATGACATTTAAAAAAAAAAATTCTTAGAATCATAAATAACGAGTTTTTATAGACAAAAGAGAAATTACATCCTGGTTTGGCTATTATTAACTACTCAGGTAATTGAAATGTTTAACATTTTTTACTCACTTCCCTTTTTCAATAGACATCATTTATGGATATCATAGTTTAAATTAACATGAAAAAACTTGGTTTTTATAATTTAAAAAAATTTAAAACTCCTACAAATTGTTAGCGTTGAGTCAAATAATATTCTAATTTAAATAGACAATGAATCATCCGAATTCATAATTTTAAGAAATGTTCTCTTTTATTGCTGCTATTTTTGAAACATTATTTTATGCTTTTACCATGTTTTTATTAATCAAAAAATATTCTTTGTCGCATTGTAAATGATTAATTGTTTACAAAATAATTTTACTCGACTTGTTTGTAACGAAAGAACTTTTAAAGTACAATTTCTTTATCTGCTTTTTTCTCATATATTTTCTTCTCATAATACATTGAAGGAAATAAAAAAATATTTTTTTCAAATAAAAAGTGCTTATCAGCTGCCATAGAAGTTGGTTCACAAAAAAAAAGATTTTGATTCTGCTAGCTTATCACAAATGTAATAACTTTGTGTTTCTTTAAAAAAGAATGTACATGAACCAAAAATTAGTGATGAAAATTGTTATTCTTTAACAAAAAAAAGTAGCAGAATTACAAAAAATTAAAATTTTAGCCAAAAGCTTAATAAAACCCGAAACAATTATATAACATAATGTTAATGAATGTCTCATTCCAAAAATGCAAACAAAAGTTTAATAAAGAGGAAATTTAGCCACTGATTTTAAGAGTTGTTGACAATATACAGAATTATAAGAAAGATTGTTTCATGTTATACGCTTTAAAAATTTATTTTATAAATGTTTTTTGGCATACGATTAGGATTGTCAAATGGAGATCTCCCGGGGGATGTAAAAGATCTCCCACTTTTTGCTGGAAAATCTCTCAAAATCTTCCGGAAAATTTTCCTGTTGTGGACACAATTTTTTTTTATTTTTCCGGTTTATTTTGCGTTTATTAATTAAAAACCATAGAAAACCTTAAAAATAGTTTAATTATTGTAATATATAACATTTTTTATGGTTGATGGATATATTAAGATCTCCCGGGAGAATCTCCCACTTTTTTGATCTCACGGGAGATTAAACAACCCTACATACGGCAGGTGTAAGTAAAATTTTTTGAACAAGTATATTTTAAAGAAAAAGCAGAAACGCTAAAAAGTGGTTCGATAGGAGATTTTAGAATTTGTTTCCAATAAATTCATGTTCAGGTAAGAACCTGCGTCAGTCAGTTGTTGCTATTTTCATCCATTCCTAACAATCGCTTTATTGAGTTTGCAAAACAACTTTGTTTTACATTGGTGATAAGCAAAAGAAAAGACGCAAACAAACAATCTTTTTTGTCGTTGAAATAAAAGAAAAATAAAACAAAGTATTTTTTAAAAAAAACAACTGATATGGCCACAAATAAGGAAGCTAATTTCTATCAATTACTCATAATTGTAAAAACATAGAAAAAATTATTCAAAAATAATAGAATTAACGGAAGTTCCGCCTTTTGATAAGAAAAATATTTTTGGGCTAATCTTTTTTACCTAATTAACTTTCCTTCCTAAAAACGACAGTATATAAGCAGCTGACAATTTCTGTAAAAATCACAGTTGCTTCATTTTTGTCAACAAAAAAATGGAAGCAATGAAACTTCTTTTTGCTGTTTTCTTTGTTATTTGTGCAACAACGATCGCCAAAAATAATCTTCAAGATTACTGTACCAGCTCTGAATGTCAAACTGATAGAAGAATATCCGTTTTTGAGAGGGAAGCGCTGAAGCAGGAAATTGCCAAATATAAAAAAATCCTTTCACAATCTGGTTGTTCTGTTTGTAATATTGAAGGAACAACTCCCTGTCAAAATAATGGCACCTGTATTGTAACTGATCCATACAAGTATATGTATGCTACAATAATTTTTTTTTACAAGTTTAATAAAGTATTTTCATTTTTTCAGATGCAATTGCCCTGATAACACTGCTGGAGATCACTGTGAAGAGGTATTATCTTGCGATGAAAATCCATGTGGAGTTGGTGCTGTTTGTACTGTTTTCAATCACAAAAAAGTTTGTACATGCCCTCCAGGTATGCTACGATATTTGTTTACAAAAATATAAATTTTATACTTTTAAGGCACAGACGGAGATCCCATGGTATCATGTGAATTTCGAACCAAACAAGCTTGTATGTCCGGCGATCCCCATTACACAACTTTTGATGGAACATATTTTCATTATATGGGAACCTGTCCAATGTATGTAATGAAAGCATGTGATGCTGCAGTTGATTGGAGCATTGTTGGAACGAATTCATTCTTTTCATACAATAAACAGTAAGTTGTAAAATGCGCATTTTTTTAAATTAAATCCACAATGGTTCAAAATTTAAAATTAGATGAATAAACTCGGGCATTTTCATTGGTTCAAATTTTGAAAATCACAAAATTTAAAAAACCAAAAAATAACATATAAATAAGGACCGTCATTGTCTATTTTTTCTGTAGAAAGAGAGAAAATAAATGGCAAGAAAAAGAAAGAATAAAAACGCAAAAAAACCCATGCAGGCGATGATTACAAAATTTGGCGTCTCTGTGGTTAGCACTTCAGCCTTTCATGCATGGTCGCACGCATGGCCAGGATCGAATTCC
>CABFKP010015941.1:0-19938 GCA_901779475.1 Panagrolaimus davidi
AACATACAAAACTTTTTACAAAAGCGAAAAAAAAATTTTATGGCGCCACTTCCTACTTAAAAAGGTTATATAATTTTTTTAACTTTTTCATTATTGCTAGCTTTTGCATCATTTTTTTTTACAAAAAATGCGCATATCATAGGTACTGTTGCTAAAATTACATACCCTTTTTTTGACACCTATCATTTTGGTAGTAAATTTATCCTGCGGTTTTCGAAAACCTGATTATCTGTTATATTTTAAATAAAATATTCAAAAAACATAGTGTGTTTTGCTTATTTTAAACAAATGATTTTTTCCTGTTTAAAAGAAGGCTAAAAACGGAGTGTGTCAATCAATTTTATTTATCACCAAAATTTTTTTTTGTTTCAATAGAAAAACTGGCAAAAGGATTGCTATTAAAAAACAGTCAAAAATGAGAAAAATTTATTTATCTGTTAAAAAACATATCTTAAAATTATTGCCAAATTTTTTGTTTTAAAGGCAAAAAAAAATAACAACAACTCATAAAAAACTTTTACATATTAACTTCAGAAATTGTTTGAAGTAGAGTTTTTGCGCGTTCCAATTCTTCCAATTTTGTTAAAGTTTGTTCACGTTTTTGTGTAATTGCTTCACTTTCTTTTGTTAATTCTTTTACAACATCTCCTAAAGATGCAATTTTTTCTTCAAGTTCTTCATGAATATTATTTTTGACATGATTAACTAATTCCATCATAATTGCTTTTGGAAGCATACTATATTGCAAGGAATTGCAAACAATTTCATAATATTGAATAACAAGTTTTTCTGAAAAGCAAAAAATGGATTTTTCGGGATATATGAAATCCAAAACTTACGCAAAGTTTTGCAATCTTCGAGTTCTGCTTCATCTGCTTCAAACGAATTCGGTGTTGAATAAATTGGTTCTTCTTTGATAACTTCTTTTTTCTGATAATTTGTTAAACTGCTTTCTCGAAATGGTGGCGAAGGAAGATGTGCCAAAAATTCTTCAATATCACTTTCAGATTGTTTAAATGGACTATTCCGTTTTGCTATAGTATTTTGAGATTCAACTGTATCGGATCTCATTTCTTTCACTTCAGGAATCGGCTTTTGAAGCAAAACAAATTCTGGGTGCCGAATATTAATATAATTTAACTGCATATTAACAATCTTTTCAACAAATTCTTTTGTTGGTTGAAGTCTCTCATTTACAATGTCACAGGCGACTTTATTAATACGTTTATATAAACGGGGAAAACGATTTTTTTCTTGTTCAACAATTTTACTGGTACAATAATCAACAATTTCGAGAAGAATATTTTTTATTGTATCAACAAATGCAACACTTGGCTCTTTTAAGCGTTTTATTTGACGGATTGAAAGTTGAATGAAACAATGCTCAGAGATAAACATTGGAACTCGAGTACCCTAAAATTTATGTAGTAATTTGGGCTATTAAAAACCCTTTAATTAACTTTTTTAGCTAGTTTTTGCTAAAAAAGATAGTAACTCATTTTTAAAATTTTGGCGAAAAACTGTTATTATCTTTGTTATAATAAACAATTTTTGAAAAACTTAAAATAAAGATGTTACTATTTTTTTCAACAAAAAAAGGTGCTGAAAAACAATATTTTGAAGTAATATGTTTTTTCCCGGAAAAAAAATTAACACTTTTTTAATTCAAAAATTTTTTGAATGCTTTTGATACAATATCAAAAGATAGTAATCGCCTTAAAACTTTTTATCAAGAAATGATTACTTTCGTTGTGATAATAAAGCATTCTTGTAAAAATACTGAAACAATGTTACTGTCTCTTTTTTTTAAATTTTTTATTTAATATTGCAAAAGAAGTGTAAAAACTAAATTAAACTTACATGTGAATTTCTCAATGCATTTATCACAACTTCATCTGTAAGTCCATCTTCAGGTTTTATAGCTTTAAAGCTCGAAAAATTTCTGAATGCATTATTAATACTTGCACCACCAACCCTAAAATTGTATAATAGCTTTTAGTTTATTATTCAAAATATTTAAACACTTACATTCTTGTAACTTCAATATCCTCTTGTGTACCATTAAGCAAATTTTTAAAAAGTTCAACAAAATTTCTAATTACTTTATTTGTTGTTACTTTTGATGTGACTTCTTCAGGAGCTTCACCAATTGAAGCCATAATTTCTCTTTGTTGAATTGTCATATTATCGATTGTATCTCTCAAGCCGGGCAAATGTTCTGCGATGTGATTTATCAAAAGCTGAAAATTATTTTCAATGAAAAGATTAAAGTGCAATTTTGTTGTTAAACAATGGGTTAAACTTTCGTAAAAATTTGTTTTTGAAGTTATTGGTTTGCGTTTAATTTA
Organism: Panagrolaimus davidi; assembly: GCA_901779475.1. Classification (NCBI taxonomy): domain Eukaryota; kingdom Metazoa; phylum Nematoda; class Chromadorea; order Rhabditida; family Panagrolaimidae; genus Panagrolaimus; species Panagrolaimus davidi. The sequence goes on from CABFKP010015941.1 coordinate 2,349, forward strand.
AATGAAAGTAATAACAAAATTTAAATTTTACTTTTTTTGGTACTTATCCGTTTTTTGGCAAATCTGTTTTTTTCACATTGAAAAGAAGATTCTTTTTTTTTGATCCGATGTCTGGCAAAGTGCTTTTGTTGGCATTCGAAAAACCGCCAAATTTAAAAATTTTTTACTAAAAATTTTTGTGTTTTTCTCGGACAAAAAAAATTTTTCACAACCTTTTACAAAACTTTACGAAAAAACGAATTTATACTTTTTTTTGGAGATTTTTTATCGGATTTTTAACCACCCTATAAGTTCGTTTTTTTCACTTTTTTTGGTGATTTTTTATCGGATTTTTAACCACCCTATAAGTTCGTTTTTTTGTAAAGTTTTGTAAAATTTTGTAAAAAATTTTTTTTGTCCGAGAGACAAACATAAAAATTTTTAGTAAAAAATTTTTAAATTTGGCGGTTTTTCGAATGCCAACAAAAGCACTTTGCCAGACATCGGATCAAAAAAAGAGCAATTTATTCGCTTTCAATTCGATGTGTTTAATTCGATGTGTTTTGGTGAGAGTATCAATAAAAAATTAAAAGGAAAATTGTTAATTACTATCTATTCAAATTAACATAAACGTCAATTTCCCATTTTTTAGCAAAAAAATTTTATGCCGTTTTTTAATGCCTCACCTTATTCAACTGAAACCTCAAATATGGCATTCCATTTCTTGCTGAAATGCTTGGATAATTATTTGTAAAGAATATTTCTTCTTTTGCCAAACATTCTTCAATTGTTTGATTATTTGCAATTTCTTCTTGAGATCGATTCCGAACTCCAATAATTCCAAGTTTAACTGGGATAGTTTTTCCACTTAACATATCATATGCATTTGTTCCACGATCCATAATATCAATTTTTGTTAAAACACAAAGTGTTCGTTTTCCTTCAGGATCATATTTTTTTGCATAAAATAATGCATCCGAAACAGCAGCATCCTGATTTGCGGGGGTAACAGCGAGAATAAGAGATTTTGGAGATTTAATATATTCATCAATTATTTTTTCAATGTCATCCTAAAAAATATTTTTGGTTAAAGTAATGGTTATAAATTTGAATAAAACCTTGATTGTGTCTGATTGATTGGGCAATGAGAATCGAATGGCACCGGGTAAATCCACCAATGACAAATCAATAACTTTATCGGAGAAGATTGTTAAATGAATTGGATTATTTGAAATATTCTAAATTTTAATATTTGTTTATTAAAATAACAAAAAATTAAACAAACTTTATTATCTCCAGCAACTTTTAACGTATCTTTTTCTATCTCTTTTTTGACCTTTTCAAAGTCCGTAAAATTTTCGCCAGGTATATGATCAAAGGTTGCCCAGTTTCCTGTTAATCCTAAAAATTTGTATTTTTATGATAATGCATTTTAGACTGAAACTATCATAATACAGGGTGATCCAAGAAAAAGTACGCACTTTGAATGGTCTGCATTTTGTTTCTATTAAATATTTTCAAAAACGGACTTCACAGTCGTTAATGACCTTTTTTACCATTTTGTTTTTTATAAAAAAATCAAAAATTCCGGAAAACAATTTTCACGATTTCACGTACCCCCTCTATGAAAAAATATTATTTTTGAGGGACCAATGCAACTTTTTTTTTGTACGTAAAATTGTGAAAAATTTTTTCCGGAATTTTTGATTTTTTATAAAAAAACAAAATGATAAAAAAGGTCAATAACGACTGTGAAGTCCGTTTTTGAAAATATTTAATAGAAACAAAATGCCGACCATTCAATTTGCGCACTTTTTCTTGAATCACCCTGTATGATTCATCGAAAAACTTGAAAATTTACCTGTTTGTTTCCGTCTTGGATCATCTTCAGGAACATTTACCAAATTCAATACTAACGGCCGCCGAGTTACAATCCCAGTTCCCCTTGGTAAAAAATCCCATCCAACAATTCCTTCTAATACAGAGCTTTTTCCAGATGACTAAAAAATTTGCCTAAATTAATAAATTATTTCATAATCCAATTTTTTTACCTGTGATCCAACAGTAACAATTTGTGGAAGCTCAACTTTTCCGCCACCAATAATATTATTAATTTTTCGAAGTTCACTTATTACAGAAATAAGTGATTCCATTTTTATTTAAAATAAAATCTTTTTAAAAATAAACACAAATATAATTCAAGAAAATGAACAAACTAAAAAAAATCAAAGAGTTTCTTTAAAAAAAAGATTTTTAAGCAATCAAAGGACAGAAAATATATTGAAAGAGATGTTGTTTGTCTAACGTTTTTACTGATAAGGGTTCAGTTTTATGGAAAGATAAATGCGTAGTAATAATTTTTTTCAGTGATCAAATTTTTAAATTTCAAAGTGAAAAGTTTAACCCATATCCATCGCTAAATTTTTCATAATTTCATATATTTACCTTTATATTTGCTTTTTTTAAATTCATTTATTTTTTTCTTGCAGTTTTAAATATTAAAAAGTAAATAAGAACAATTTGAATCAATAAGCAAGTTTGCCTTTCTCGCAGTCAACAAAATGACTCACAATTTCTTATCACAATTCATTCAAAATAATGATGAACAAACAATAAATTATTTCAAAACTATTAAAAATAATTTCACTGCAGTTTTATTTTAAAAATAAGAATAAAATCATATTATTTTTTTAAAGTAATAAAATTTTAAAAATGCAAAATTATTAATTCCATACTAAAAGTTACTTTGTAACATTTTAAAAAAGTAAAAAATTTAAAAGTTAATAGAAGAGAAAACAGTGGTTTCGTTTATAAAAATGTGTCATAAAACCAATTATTGACGGCATTTCTGAAGGGAAATTGATGATTTAAACGGCAAAATTTTATTTCAGCGCAAATGTCTGGGAGCCTTTATTTTTGCTTAAATAGATAAGATGGCATTCCTTTTATTCATTTCTAACAATATCGAAACAGTAGCAAACTGCATTACAAAAAAATAAAAAAAGTTGATTTTGGCATTTATTCAAATTTAAGTGTCGCAAGTTCGATTTCCAAATTTCTCTCTTTTTACAGAAACAAAAGATATGATTAATTTACTGTTTTTAACATAAGCAAGAAAAGATAAACAATGACTCTCGAAGTTGTGTTGAAAAAGAATTATCATATTAAAAAAAATGGTCTGTTAAAAAGACCATTGAAATTATAAATCATTATGCATAATATCAAAAAATATGTGAGATTTTTTGCCAAATGTTGTGTAATATACCATATTATTTGTTAGGATTATTAAAGAGCTTCTCCAGAATCTCCATCTTGACGACAATCATTTTAAGGTTTTCTTTTTTTAATGATTAACTTTTTTTCGTAAACATATTAATGTTGAAAGTTGTTTCCAAAATATTCAAAAAAAGCCCAAAAACAATACGTTTTGTTTATGAAAAAAAAATAAAATGCAATTTTTATTTTTGCAGTAGATTTTAGGGCCGAAATGTCAAACAAAAGGTTCCCTATTTCTTTTTTAGCTCAAAAAATTTTTTCCATTATTAACGCTAAAAAATTACATAGTCTATTGTTTTTTTTTGAAATAGAGAGATGTCTGCAAGTCTTTTGAATGTAAACGTGTTTCTTTTTTCGCTTAAAAACGCTTTTCAAAGAAATAAGAAAAACGCATAAATATATTCGTCGAACACTGCTGCATTTTTTTTGTAATCGTCGATTTTCTTGACAGTGCTTTTTTTCCAAAATCAGAAAACCGTTTTGTCGACAAAGATTTATTGATTTTTTTAATATTTTGGAGATTTTATTAACTCGTATGAAAAAATGGATTCAGTGACACTTAAAATAATCTACGATAGAAAAACAAAAAAATGAATTCTTCAATGAAAAAACATGATGAAATCATTTAAAATTTAATATTTGATATGTTCATACAAACTTTTATTTTTATTTTTACATTTATGCCATAATATACATTTTGAACAGGTTTTAATTGAATTAAATTTTAAAAAAATTTTTTATATATTTTATGGTCTGATTTGATTTTCAACAACCTTTTTTATTATTTTCTTAATGATGTATCAAAAGAGAGACAAATCTTATGTTTTGCAGTTGTATGATTTTTTTTATTTTATCATAATTTGTTCAGCTTAAAAAACATTAAAGATACTAAAAGACCTAAAAAATTTCAATGCCTAAATTTTGAATTAAAAAGTTTCCTTGCAAAAAAAGTGTTTTTTGAGCTTTCGTTTATTATTTATTTTTACACAAAAAAATTATAATAAAAGGGCGTTTTTTCTCTCGTATCCTTTTTTTATTTTTAGATACAGCCTGGCTTTTGTTTTGAAAGAGAAATATATTTTTGCAGTCGTCTTTTTTCATTACAGAGAAAATTCATTTATGCTTTTTTTAACCAAAAAACATCGATTCCAACATTTTAGCTGGCATTTTTTGAATATTTTAGATAAAATTACAGAAAAATGCAAAAAAATACGGTCAAAAAATAAACGTAAAAAGAGTATTGTTTTAATTTTAAGAATGGAAAACATTCACCAAATACATCACGCTCCATTAAAAATTGAAAATTTTTATTTCTTTTGATAAAGTGAGAAAAACCAACTGCATAGAATAACGCCTTTGTTCATTATACGTCTTACAAAATATTATTTCGAAAGACTTCGTCGAATAATTTGGTGTTTAAAACCTTGAAATGAATAAAGACGTATGTATACTTTAAAGTCAAACAAAAAACGAATATTTATGACACGTTTGAAAAACGCTTTTTAAAAAGCACAAAAACATATTTTTTCGTTGAATTTTTTGTTGCAACAGCTTTTCCAAATTAATTCCTTTTTTGCTGAAACCAAAAAAATTTTTAAAAAGTTGATTTTTTTGCAATCGATAAATGAATATAATCTATTGCACAACATTTGACAAACAGGGTCTCGAGGTTTTAAGAGAGAGTCTGTCAGAAAATTTAACATTTTCGATATCGAGCGGAACAAAAATTTTTTCTCAAAGATTCTGTAATTATCAATCGATAAAAATAGGTGAAAAAAAATTATTGAAATCGCCGTTTTTTGCATCTTATATTGAAAATCCGATTTTATCGATTTTTAAAGCTACTATATGGTTGAAATTTCAAAAAATCGCCAAAAATCAGGAAGTAAAGATATCAAAAAAGTTATATTCCAAGATTGTACACTTGAGTAAGGGCTATCAAATGGTATATAGCATGGATTTTTATGATGACGGAATTGGTCCGAAAAATTAATTTGAAATTTTTAAATTAAAATTTTTTTATGAAAATCGCGTTGGAGAAAGTAGAGATATGTTCTAAATGATAGCCCAGAATGTGTACTTTATTTATGGAAAGTATCAGCGAAATTAAGCAACCCGTATTTTGTAGCCATCAATTCAAAGTTTGCGCATTAATATCTCCAACATCATTAAAAAATCATAACTTATGAAATAGGTCACCAAAACACTTCTGGTGTCTTTTATTATCAAATATAATGTTGTTGGAACATTTTTGGTAAGTTTCAGACCTCCAACATCAAATCTGGCCATTTGCCATCAACTTGAATTTTACAATTTTAGCAACATGTCCAACACCAAAAAAATCGGGTTNACATCAAAAAAATCGAGTTTTTTGTTAATAATAAGCACCAATATGGTTTAATAATAATAAATATTGATAACAAAAATGACCTAAATGATTGTAAAATGGATCTTGAGCAATTTTGGCTTTTTATGAATTTTTTACATTTCATCACTTTTTGATCAATTTTCATATACGGTTAATGAACAAAAAGTGCCAAAATTTGTTCGCAGGGACCGGTTTTTTTGGTCTCATTTTTTTCCTCACATACTTATACGTCTATATGGAGCAAAAGAGAAACAATAAACGGAATGTGCAACACTTTTTTTACTTCATTGAAGGCAAAAAGTGCACCTCCAGCACCATGTTGGGGACATAACTCAGTGAATTTGGAAGATATTGACTAGCTTTGACTTTTAACATATATGTCTATGTTATAAGAGTTTTCCTGGAAAGTTTCAGTACTCCCGGATCATATTTCGCAATTTCGCGCCAAGATATAGTTTCATAAATTAGCAACATAGGGTATGCTAAGAAAATGATCTTGAAACTCGGGTTTTTAAAGTAAAATAAATATGTTTGCATTTTAAAAATGTATAACACATGCTTAAAAAATAAAAAAAACCATTTAACATGATATTTATTGTAATTATGATTTTTTAGGATTTTCGAAAAAAAGTGTTAAAATTCGAAAAAATTGATTTTTTCAAAAGTAGTCCTAATATTTCTTTTTGATAAATATATGCAAAAATAGTGAAAAAGATGGGGAAGAAAATGAACTCATTAACAGAAAAGATGCTGAAACAGAAATGAATCAATACATAAACATTGCCAGCAGGGCCCTCAGATACCAACGAAATGAAGAAATTGAGCTAATGTATTATTATGTTGATCAAAACAGTGTTAACAATGAATAAAAAATCTTATTTTAGCAACAGAATTACACCGACAAGATAAAAAGCGATAACATAGTAAACAAAATACTATTTAAATTAATACTGTTTCAAGAGACACAAACACACTTTTCGGCTTCAAATATATAAAAAATGTTACAAAATTGTATAATTTTGACAATTTTCAAAAAGTCGTAAATAAAGATAATTTTTTCTAAAATTGTTGTCTGTTGTTATTTTTTCACTATTTTTGCATATATTTATCGTAAAAAAATTAACATTAGCTTATCACCTTCATAAAAAAGTCATTTTTTTGACCATTTTCTTAGCATACCCTATGTTGCTAATTTATGAAACTATATCTTGGCGCGAAATTGCGAAATATGATCCGGGAGTACTGAAACTTTCCAGGAAAACTCTTATAACATAGACATATATGTTAAAAGTCAAAGCTAGTCAATATCTTCCAAATTCACTGAGTTATGCCCCCTACATCATGCTGGAGGTGCACTTTTTGCCTTCTATGCAGTAAAAAAAGTATCGCACATCCCGTTTATTGTTTTTATTTTGCTTCATATAGATGTAAAATTTTGTGAGGAAGAAAATGAGACCAAAAAAACTGGTCCCTGTCAACAAATTTTGGCCATTTTTGTCCAATTAAAAAGTTGAATAAATTTACAAAAATTAGCAAAATATCTTCAACTTTTATTCTGCAGGTAGTGTAAAAGATAACACGAAAATTTTTTCTCTTATAAGACTGCCGACAATTAATTTATTAAATCAAAATATACGAATCATTTTGAAAAAATAAATTTTTGGCGTCAACTATGGTATCATAAACAATTTAATTTTAAAATGTCTTTTTGAGCATTACAAAATTATTTGTTGATATTCCTCTTAAAACTGTTGCTTTCTGAAAATATAAATCTTTTACCTAAAATGTCTAGAAAAACATGCCCGTAATAAACTTTGTATTTTCATCCACCCTACACATTACAACACAATCAAATTTATATGGACATAAAAAAGTAAAGCAACTAAAAAAAATATGGTTCTAACAACAAAAACAACTCTGAAAAAATAAACAACAATTGTGCAAAAAAGAAATAAGGGAGCGTTCAGAGCTGACGTCAGCACTTTTAGGGGAGGATGGGGTTAGCCGAAATCTGACGATATGCTGATTTAAGGGTAGATTCACAAATAATTTTCAAATTTTTGCTGACGTCAGGTCTGGACGCTTTCTAAACAGTTATTTTTTAGGAAAATATCAACGAAAATTTAAAAATCACAAATATTGCATTCGCATTTATTTTCATAAAATTCGAGCAATTTCTTTATTTGTTCATTATTTAACGGCTGCCCCTTTTCATCAATTATGTTGACATCATATAAATTCATGGATTTAACAGTTCCAGATTTGATAAAAAGTTTAAAACCTTTCATATCCACATTTTTTACCGACGAAATCCATATATTTGAAGCTTCAAATTTATAGCCATTTGCCGTCAGAAACTTGGTAGCATCGTCTGCATAGTCACCGAGAACAAAATCTTGAGAAATGTAAAGATTTTGAAATCTTGAAAAGGCATTCGCTTGAATGAAAAGAGTTTGTTCGTCGTAATAATATGGCCACTTATTATCATAGAAATCATCACGGGATAGCCAACTGGTAACAACTAAGCGATGACAAACTGGATATGGTCGTTGATGGAAAAAGTATTTACAAGATTTGTGTAATTTATGAAGAAGTGTACCTTTTGCAGTGGTTATAATATAATAAGAGAAAGAGGAATGAAATGGCATTGTTTGTTTTATAGATTTTGTACAATCTTTGAAGTAAATTTTTGGTGGTACTTGCTTTGGCAAAACATTATTTTGACTGGAAGACCACCATTTTGGACGATATCTCCATTTTTGTGATATCTTCCATAATGGTTCTTTAAAACCATCGTTTGTTTTGCCATCAAGTACATTTTTGAAACTTAAATTTAAATATTCTCCCATTGCTTCATTATCACTGACAAATAATCGACAATATCGACGATAAAGATTGAGAAGATCCACTGATGATTTTTTATTCTTTAAAAAATTGATGTAATATTTCCATATTGCTTGATTTGCATAGTGTTGACCTTCCCCGAGACGTAATTCAATATTTGCCATAACAGCTTCATCATCTTCTAATTCATTCAAACATTTCAACCATTTTTCATCGTCGTCACCGGCTTTCACAAATCTGTTATATAGCTTCAAGGATTTTGCATATGTTTGTTTAATCTCAAAACTAACAGGGGAAGCTAAAAAATATCTTTTCCACTGAGCTAATATTAGAAAATACTTACCACCAAAGTGTTTCAGCAACTCAAAAATCGTTGTTAAATGTTGATGAGGAAATTTTAACAATTCTTTCAGTTGTTTATTTCTGCAAATATGATTTCCAGGAGGTGTTTCGCCTACGCAGTTATGAAATTTCTTCAGAGTATTCCATTTAATATGCGAAGCATGGATCCATTCAGGTTCACGATGCTGCCATTTATCAATTGAATAAAAACAAAGATTATAACGGTATTCCCAATCACGGATGCTTTTTGTATATAAGCCACCTTTTGGTGCATTTAAACTGAAAGTTTTTTATTTTATTTTAATTGAAAAACTTTGATCAATGAATGATAGGTTTGAAAATTAGACGTTGGATACTGTACTCAAAATGAAGGTTATAACCTAACTTATACAAAGATAAAAAAAATATTTACCTTAACAACATTTGCCAGTATTTTGGAATCATTAAATATTTTTCGCTAAACTTTTTCAGAATTTCTAATTTTTGTTCATCTGTTTCAGAGAATTTTAATGAATTCTGCATTTCGGTTAACGCTTTTTTATACACAGGGCACAAAGATTTAGGGATTTCATCGTCAGCCATTGGGTCACTTAAATATAAAAATAAATAATATTTTGTTGGCAAAGATATGCTTCTGAAAGCAAGATCCACGATTATTAGCTTTTAAACTTTTTTTACATAATTAATACAGGCTAATACTAATGGTAATTTTTACAACAACTCCTTTATTTAAAAGTAATATATAAAAGATTATAATTTGCATTAAGATGAATCATTTATAAAACAAAACAATGCTCACGATCCATTATTAAAAATATCAAATGCAACTGAAAAAAACGGTAAGGCAAAAAAAGTTCTTCATTGTTTTATTCAACTGAACTATAATATGCTTTTAATTTTTGGGTGTTCTTCCTATATTTTTTTTTCTTTCGTTATGTACACACATTTTATTTTTTTTCTTTAAAAAAAGCCCCTTTTATAGTAACCATGCATATGTACATGCCATTCCAGACAACTTTCATCAATCAATATCACAATACACCTCCATTTTGTAACTTTTTGAATGATGGAGGAAATACCAGTAAATATATTTCAAAAAGAAAAAAAAAGAAAAAAATTTAAAAAGACACAACACATATTCATATGTGAAAAAGGGCGACACATTTTTATCATGAAATTTTGCGAATTGAAAAATATTTCAAGATCAAAATTATTATTTTTTCGCTTCATTTATTCTTCTTTTTTAATAGGGTAGTAATTTTTTTCCACCAAGTTTTATCATTACAAACAGAAAATTGTTTTTTGCCATATAAAAAATCTTTCAACACATGGTAACGGTTAAGGCAGTGGCAATGTAATGCTCTACACATGAAGCAGAAATCATATATAAAAAACAACAAAAAATATTCTTTTTGCCTTCGTTGGACAATTTTCCTTTTCTTGAAAGAGTCTTTCCACTGGCATTCTACTTCCTGGTTGTACCTCAGTAAATCGAATACAATCGACAGTTAAATGGTTATTTTAAAATTTAGTGAGATATTTTTTTATTTGTAAAAAACATAATAATAACTGAAAAAAATTTTGGTTGTTACCCGAAACAATACAAAAATAAATAAAACATATACATTCAAAAACTTTCAAAGGGACCTGTGGAAATAAAGGTTTTATTTGAGGATTTTAATTTCAAGCAAACAACATGAGAAAGTTTGATTGAAATTCAAATGCTTTCTCTCAATATAAATGAATTCTAGGAAAACGCGGTTTTAAAAAAAGGCAAATATTTGTTTAGCAAAACAATAACTATCGCATTTTACATTAACAATAATCTATTTCTGTTCCACATTAAATAGTTTTACAAGATGTCAAGGTCTTATGAGTCATTGTTCGAGGCTTAAAATCCGAAATAATCATCGCATCATTGGCATTCAAAATTTTACAAATTTCAGGATCAGGTGTTGGAATTTTTAAGGCAACCATTCGACGATAAAAAATTAGCCAAACAAGTAATGTCACTGCAATCACTGCAATCTCCATATTCCATGCCATTTGTGGACCATATTTTGTGTAGAGCATTGATACGGCAATTGGGCCAATTGTACGAGCAGCACTACCTGAAGCTTGAAAAATTCCTTGTTGTGTTCCCTGTCGTCGGGGGCCAAGAATTTTTGAGAATATTGTTGCAACAGTTATATTTAAAACTGGAAATGCAAATCCAAGTGCAATAATATATGCCGTATAATAAAGATATACATTTACAGGTCTCAATTTTTGACACCATGTAAATTTATCAGTATTACAACCGTATGTTTTTCCAATAATGCTTGTTGTTGAATTATACATTTCAACATGTCCTGGAATGAATGGCCAAGAATAGGTTATAACATGAAAGGCAATAAGTATTATGAGTGAAGCAACAGTAGCTAATCGGGAGCTGACACTAAAAAATTAAAATACATTAAATAAAATATCAAAAAATGACGCAAATTTAAACACTGTAAAAGTTATCGAAAAATATTTGCTTTCAAAATTGAAAGCGTTCCAAAATTTATTTAAATTTGTTTTCTCGCCACAAGGTCATTTGAGCGGAATTAATTATTACCTCAAACTTTGGGTAATTAAACCAACGACAAAATATTTTTGATGTCATATATTTCCGTCTAAAAAGAGACAAAAGAAGGGATTGGGTTCTTTTTTGGTTGTTTAAGAAATAACACTGAAAAACATGAGACAAAAAAGAAACTAAACACTGAACAAAAATGTCTTTTTCTATTGAGGAACGAAAAAAGAAACCAAACATGTTGTTCTTTTTTCATAATAGCAGTTATGCAATAAGTGAAAATAGTGGAGAGTAAAAAGAAAAAAAGACATGCAGCAAAAAAAGGTGCACCTCGCTTTTATTTCTAACCAGAAAATGTAAAAAAAGAGACAAAAGCTATTCAATCATTGGTTTTTTACCCAAGTATCAAGGTACTAGGTGATTTCTATGACCTTCCAATAAAATGGTTGTGTCAGAAAAAATTAAATTTTTGGATCAGCATTGCCGGGGAATATATCCGGTAATGCAAATATTTTTAATACAAAAATTTTTTTTTGCATAAGTTTGTAGAAATGTAATAGAAAATAAACGGTAACATTAAACTAAAATTTTTTGTTTTGCAAGAAAAAAAAATTTTTGATAAAGTCAACTGTTTTTTTTAGTTAATCTTATCATCTTACATCAACTAATTTTGTGAAAATGCCGTTAAAAAAGAAGAGAAAATTTAACTAAAGTTTTCTACAAAAACTGTTTAAAGGAGAAACATCCCACTGAAAATAGCAAAGTCCAAGTGTTTTTAACTCCCTTTTTTTGTTTAGATAAAAAGAAAAAACTTACTATTTCTTAAGATCAAATTTAATATAAGCAAAATATGTTGCAAATGTAAAAACTCCAACACATCCTTGCGCAGCTGAAGTAAAAGTAACAGATTTAGCCTCAGAAAAATTAAACATTAACATTGAAAATGCAGATCCAATAGTTTCCAAATTTGTATTAATAAACATTTGAGTAAATCGTGAAAAATAACAAATTAAAACAGCAATAATATCATACGCTGGAATAATTGGTGGAAGCTTTGAAGAAGCAGTTGTAGATGATGCAGTTGAAGTTTCAATAATTCCAGCATAATTTTCTTTGAATAAAACTTTAAGGGCAATTGCACCGCAGATATTCATTGCACAAGCAAGATACGCTGGGGCAGTATAAAGATTAATGGTTAAAAAACTGAATATTCTAAAGCCGGGATATCCCAATGGAGTAAAAATTAGTTGGAGCACAGGACCAAATGTTGTACCAAGGGCTTGTCCGCATGTTACATATGCAATTGCCCGTTCCCGATCTTTGAAGGTTGAAGCCGTAGAAGCGTAGGTTCGAAGAAGGGTTACATTTCCAGAGCCGGCTCCAGTAATAAATCTTCCAACAAATAGCAGATATCTTCTTGGAAATGCAACAATTTCAAGTGCAATATACAGAATATTTCCAAGAAGCATAAGAAATAATCCAACGTAAAGTGGTACTTTTACTTGTTTAATGGCATTTGACCAATATCCAAAAATTGGAGAAGAAATAATTTGTCCAACTGAATATATGGCAACAATAAAACCAAAGAATTGTTCGGTGGCTGTTTTATCGAGCTAAAAAATACGGTATTAACAGATTCAACAAAAAGGGAATAAAAAAATATTCATAAGGTTCAGGTTTCCCGTGAACCATAATTTTGATTTGCCCTATCACACCATAGGAAATTTTTACCGCGAATGAAAAGCGGTCATTTACACCACTTACGACACCTGATATGCAGACAGCCCCTAATTTTGACGGACTCTAGTTTTGCAAAAAAATTTCATTATTAAAATTTTTTATTTTTTAAATGTTCAACTAAAAGCAGGGTTGTCAAATCTTTCGAGAAATAAAAAAAGTGAGGAATTTTGCCAAAAAAATATCCCAAAATCTCCCCACTTTTTGGAATCGAAGGATTTGTGTAAAATTTTTAGAAGCAATTTTTTAATAGCTTCTTTTGGCTGGTCGTTGAAAAAACAGAAAAAATCACAAAAATTTTCATAAAAACAATGAAGACAGCTAAAAATTCAAAAAATAGCAGACATTTTAACTAGGATCAGGTATCGAAAGTTTAATTCTCTAATTTTATTTTTAGATACTTATTTTACGTTTTTGCAAAGATACAATTTCAAAAGACAAAGATGAGGTACCTTTGTTGACAAGGTTATCCGAATTTAACAACAGAGTGAATGAGATTTTAAAAAAAACTTACAATTTGCAAATATGGCCATAAAGAGCTAAAATAAAGAGAAAATTGTGCAGATCCAACAAAAGATAATGCCGCCGCAACGTAAATGCTTCGCCAATCTGTTGCCGGTTCTTCATTTACAGAATTTATTTTTGATTCTTTATCGTTATCATTTGATGCCGCCTGCTGCTGTTGATTTTGATTGATTTTTGAAAAGACAGGAATTATGGATGTTTTGTCAGATAATCTCCTCTTTCCATTCCTTATTTTAAAATATATTTGATTAATAAAGTCAGGAATAAAAACCATTTTGAAATAAATAGAATCTGAAAAATATTAAAATTTTATCTTTTATCTTTAAAAATGACACTCTTTTTACAACGCCCAACGAAAATATATCAAATTTTTGTTTACTTAAACTATTTGTTTTGTGATTTTTATAATTATTTAATTGACATGTTTCAACAATTTGGCTAAATTTGAGTTTATTAATCTCACATCGAAAATGCAAAATGGCTTAGAATCGAAATTTAGGTATGGCCTGTATCTCCTAAAACATATAACAAACTTTCAGGAACTTTCATCAAGGCATATTTTTAGGGCAGAGGATTAAAGTTGTAAACAATGGCCATTTTTTTCGGCCATTTTAAACAACTGTAATTTCTTAACACGGTGGGATGCATTGATGAAAATTCGTAAAACTTGGATGAAAAATTACATAAGTTATAGAAATCAGATAAAGACTAACAAATTTTTCGAGTGATTTCGCATTTTCATTGCAAAATCAAAATTCAAAAATTATCGTAAAAGGGGAAACATGTCAAAATGACAACTATTTTTATTCAGTGAATCACAAAACAAATTAGTAAAATTAATAATAACAAAAATTCAATCAAAATAAAGGCAACCTTTTATTTTTGTGGAGCACTGTTCGTTTTTTAATATTTACTTTTGCCATTTTCACTTGATATTTATACTGCTCTTTTTCATGATTACCGTCAAAAAAAATGAAAAAGGTTGGATTTTTTATAAAATGATTTCATTTTGATTCCACAGCCAACGTCATTTGTCGAGTACAAGATTACCGAAAAATTATTTGTTCAGGCGGCAATGTTTGTCATCTCATTTTTCTCTCTCTTTCGTGTATCCTGTTGTTTCATTTCATTCCATTCTGCTTTTTTTGTTTTTCATTTGTGAAAAAATTTGATCTTTGTCGTCTACGTAAATAAATATGAGGTTGAAAGTTACAAAATTTTTCTCTTCTTTTATTTTTTATGGTACATCGTTTGGATAATATCTCTTTCTGTTTTTTTTTCGTTGATAATTTTTCAATTTGAATTTTTGCAAAGAAACAAAATCAGAGTTGTTTGTCGGATTATTATTATTATTATTCTGATGGCTATCATAATCACATTATCACCTTTGTTTTTTCTATATATGTTTGTAATTTATTAGTCTTTTTTAAAACTCTTTTTTCAAACTGATACAGTTAGTAAGAGTACATGGTTATTTGCGATTTCATATTTGTAATTTTTTTTGAAACTAGAAAATTTTGTTATACTTTATGAAACAAATCTTATCTCAAATTAAAATCCCATCAGATATTTGACACAAATGTGAAGGGTACTTTTTTACTTAACGCCCCCCTCAAAAAATTCATTCACAAAAGCAACCGCTCACTCAACCCTCCCGCCCACCCTTTTGAATTCTCAACGTTAACTAAGTGATTTTGTGCAAATTTGTGAATGAATTTTTTGAGGGGGGCGTAAAGTACGTATTTGGTTGAAACTAACAGAAAGACTTTAAAGGTGGTTCAAATATAATTCTGGAATTTCCAAGCAATTGAGATAAATTTTATCCCATAAACTGAATGTAATGTCTGTTTTTTAAATACTAACAAAAATAATTTTCCGGGCTAATCAAAACCGGTAATATTGTTTAGACACCTTGTTATTTGTCATTTAATCACTTTTCAATGTTTTGGATAATTTTGTATTTTCGATGATCTTTCAGCAAAAATACTAAATGACCTACAATTAAGGATGGACGTGGGCCGGAATTTTTAGGCCCGACCCGGCCCGCGTAAAAATTTAAGTTTTAGTGATTTTACCCTGGTGCCGCCTGTGCAGTTTTTTCAGAAATTGTGAAAATCAAGGCCCGGCCGGGCCCGGGCTTTTTGAAAAGCCCGAGGCCCACGTCCAGCCTCACCTACAATCAAAGAATGTTGAAAAAGTTTTTTTTGTTATTTCTTATACAAATAATATTAGCTAAAAAACAAACGTATGTTTTTTTAAATAAACTTAATTAAAACGAAATTCTTTGTTCCTTTTTATCCGTAAAAAAGTTCAAGTAAATAATAAAACACAATCCATGCGCAAGTTTTTGATACAAAATAAACACTTAAAGAGGTAAAAAGGGCAAACAAGTACCGCCTGTATGAAAAGTAACCTTTTTTTAATCTTTTTTAAAATTTGTATCTACTTTTTAAAAAAACGGTTTTTAATTGGTTTTGAAGCAAAATTCCGTAAACTTTTAATTTTTTTGTAATACGGTAGATTTATCAAAAGATTTTGTTTGTTTACCCTTTTCATTAATTTTAATACATCGCCTGCTTTTTTTTTGATTTAAAGAAAAAAGGTGAGGGAAAAAGAGAACATATATTTGTTTTCCAAAGTATTTATGAAAATAAAAGCACAAAGAAGTATCAAATGCTAAAAACAAATCTGTGGAACTTGTACCCATTTTGAACTCAAAATGTACTTTAAAATTGAAAAAGTGTGTAAAAAGAGTTGATCGAAACAAAGTGGGTATGAGTGAAAAAAGGGGAAAGGGTAAAAATAAAAGATAAAATGAATGACAAAAAATTATAAATTTATAGCATTGTTATTTATTTATTTATTTATTACTGATTAGTACAAAAAAATGAAATAAAAGTAACATCAGAAATACAGTAAAATAAATGGATCCAACACAATTTCAAAAACGGATCCTTAAAAATTAGGGTAATCGACAATATCGAAAATCGAAAATACAAATGATAAAAATTTTACTGCAATTTTGAACTTGGGAATTGTCTCTTCTCAATCAGTGATTTGTTTGTCTGCCTGTTTTATCTATCGTCTTTAAAAACTTTGAATTTTTTATGCCTCATTATGGGAGGCTATAGGTCCATGTCCAGGTTTGTTTTTAACAAAAATAATTTCAATCTTTAGATTTTAAATCACTTCAATTTTTTTGAAAAACGTCTTCCTTAATTTTTTATTCTAATTAATTCTTCCATTATACAAAACACATTTTATTGACAAAGAAAAATTTATGATTTTTTTCCTTTTTTTGCTTTGGCCAAAAATATCACGTTTTATTTGTATTGATTCGTTTTCACTTTTTTGATGTTGTCTCATTTTTCTTTCTTCATTTTGTACAAAACAAAATCGCTGCTGTTTTATATTTTACGTTGAAAGGTAATAGAAAAAAAAATATGGGAAAAGAATGTAAAAAATGTGATTGCCAAAGTTATTCCTCTGCTGGTGGATGCGGCCAAGAAAATCCCGGTGGAGTTCATGGTGGCATTATTGAAACTTGCAAATGTGGTCATCGGCCTAATGATCATCATCATCAATAATCATAGAAATTCTACATTGTTTAAGATTTTTAAATTCATTTTCTTTTCAGTTATTTTGAATAAAGTTTTTTACGGGCATCAAATAAAGATTATAAAAAATAATGAGGAGGAAACATTTTTATTTTTCTATAGTACTGGCCGCTGAAATTTATTATAAAAGAAAAAGTAACATCAACTATCATTTTTGTTGTTCAAAAAAATGCGGAAAAAGTTTTTCTTAAAATGCCGTTCTTTAAAATTTGTCGACCATCATTGCCAAAATTGTTAATACAATAAAATAAAATATCACCAAGAATTAAGATTTGATTTGTCACTTAAATGTGCATGATCTGCAATGAATAAAGCTTCAAATTTTCCATTTTCTTTTTCAATTAG
>CABFKP010016026.1:4215-19890 GCA_901779475.1 Panagrolaimus davidi
CCCCCCCCCCCATGTTGCGGCACTGTCTGGACGCGCCCTTATGATGAAAAACATAATGTTAACAAAAATGTGTACAAAGAAAATACAAATATAGAGCACATCA
Source organism: Panagrolaimus davidi (assembly GCA_901779475.1). Lineage (NCBI taxonomy): Eukaryota > Metazoa > Nematoda > Chromadorea > Rhabditida > Panagrolaimidae > Panagrolaimus > Panagrolaimus davidi. The sequence continues at coordinate 4,319 of CABFKP010016026.1, forward strand.
AAAACAATCAGAAAAACTAATTTCATTTAGACATCTTCTCATAAAAGAGGGGCATTTGGGGCAATTTTTAGTATGATTTTCGTTATAAATAAATTTTTATTCCTCCATTATCTTTTTTTTGCAAACTAATATAAATTTGATGATAATTCGAATTGAATAAATTTGACTATTTGTTAATCACAAAAAATCACTTTTAAAAAATTGTCAAAACATTGGCTAACATTTGATTGAACTTGTGTTTTTCTCAATCAAATGTTAAAAGACAATGGTGGCATTTGTCAAAAAAAGATTTATGACAACTAACAAGCTGTCCATTGTCGTCTACTTTTTTTGAAAAGCATTTGCTCCATTTTTCAGTTTAATTTTTAAAATGTTCTTATTTTTAATACTTTTATTTTCAATCCAATTTTATTTAAGTTTTTGTCAATGTAAAATTGGAACTTTTACATTTCAAAATAACGAACATTGGATGCAAAATAAATATTTTAATGTTACATGTCAAAGGGGAAGAATTCATGTGAGTTATTTTTGGAAGATACATGAAATCTCTTTTTGGATTTCATATATCCTTTTTAAAATCATGCCCAATTTTAAGGTATTAAATTGTGTAACAGATCGTGGGACGGTACTTCCAGTTGGAACATTACCATTTATTGAAGATGGAATTAAATACACTTGTGATCCTGTGGAAGATTCTCTGGATCCAGATTATCCTGAAAATCCTTTTGAAGGCTCAGGAGAAACTGAAATTGTTGGAGATTGTGAAAATGGAAATTTGGAATATGAATTTCAAGGATTTTTAGTTTCATGCATTTCAAATAAAATTTTGGGATGTGTAAATCCAAAAGGACGCCTAATTCGAGAAGGATATTTTGTTGTAAAAGATAAGCAGCTAAAATTTTGTAAAGTTTATGCAAATGGCCGAAAAGCAAGAATTGAAAATAAAGGTACCTAGGGATTTTTATTTTAAATCTTTGAAACTTTAACAACTTTTTAGGTTGTTTTAATGGTTCTTTGATTGATTCACCAGCCGATGAAATATATCATGTTCCAAAATATACAATTTGGACTGAAGGCCGACTTCAACTTCGATGTGGAGATAATGGAATTCAAGTTTATAAATGTCCATTAAAAGATGGAAAAACTATCCATACCGGTTCTGCATGGTTGGATGAAAATAATGTTTTAAATGTTTGTCGATAGGGATGTTAGGGGGTGGCGCGCCTGAGTTTTGCGCCCGGAACCAAAAATAAAAAACGCAAAACAAAAATTTTTTAGAAATTTTTTTTAAAACTGAAGTTATTATTACACAATAGTAAACTGAAAAACGTGAAAAAAGTGTTTTAAATAGTAAATTATATACTTATTTGTGTTAAAATGACTTGAGAATTTTTTACCAGTATTTTAACAAAGTACTGTATTTTAACATTTATTACTACTAAAAGGTAGAAAATTACGTCAGTTACTTAAAAAAACATTTTTTATCGTTTGTTATGCAGAAATAAGATTGTATAGTAATTTTTTGTGTTAATCTGCAGTATGCCAGCAATTTTTGGTTCCGAGCGCAAAAACTCAGGCGCACCAGGGCGCGCTACTCCCTACCAACCCTGCTAGAAAAACTTTGTTTCTTCTTAAAAATCTATTTTTTCCTAATTAAAAAAAATGCAAATCCGAAGGTGTTGAAATATTTGTCAATTTTAAATTTTTACGCAAAAGCAAGGAATGAACTTTTAATTAAAATTTTTTATTAAACAAATCAGGCGCGCCCCCAACCCTATTTTCTACAAATTTTTTCTATGTTGATTTTTAAAAAATACGTAAAATCTCTCAAATTTCCACTGTTGAATATTTACATTGAAACAAGAAAATCAGAACAGATAATTTAAAGCTTTTGTTTAAATCGATGTTACTGAACACTTGTATTTGTTTGTTAAAATGAATTCAACTTTAAAATTTCTGTTTTTTATGAAAACTCTGTTACGGGTGTCAAATTAAAAGCATCAACAAAAATTTAAAACATCACAAATATTCCAAATTAAGATATTAATTAATAAATCATTCCCCTTCCTCGGCCATTAATTGTTATCGAAATATTTGTCCTTGATGAATTTTGTGGAGCAGTAATTGTTGTCGTGACATTTGAAGAAATGATTCCAAGTTTTCTCAGGGGAAATGTCATCCATCGTTTAGTAAAATTCCAAAACGGTGTTACAAAAATAATTGTTATTATTGAATTACTTGCTGGATAAATTGTTATTAGCACAATTCCAACTTTGATTACCATTGAAGACATTTTTTGTCCATCAAGAATACATTTAAATGCGATACATGCCGGAATTATAACAATTATTACCGGAACAATTAACTAAAAAAAGCAAAATTGTGTAATTGAAGAATAAATAAATTTCATTGTAATCAAGGTTGTGCGGATGTACTTCCGGGGAACACTTTTCCGAAAATTTTTTCTCAATATTGAAAAAATAATTGCTTTTTTTAAATAATACATTTCTGATCTAATTTTTATCATAGCTTATATTTGTCCAAACAGAACTTAAATATACGATTTCATTAAAAAATTAGAGATTACTTCCGCTCCCATTTTTTAAACGGAATTTCGTTTAGCATTTCCGCCAAAACCGGAGCGAAAATGAGCTCTAGTTTTTTAATAAAATCGTATATTTGAATTCTGTTTGGACAGATATAAGCTATGATAAAAAGTAGATCAGAAATGTATTATTTAAAAAAAGCAGTTATTTTTTCACTATTGAGAAAAAATTTTCGGAAAAGTGTTCCCCGGAAGTACTTCCACAAATCCCTGATGGTAAGGTTCTCGCTATGTACAGTTATAAGTACCGAATCTCCATGGAGATCTCCTTTCAGCAGCCCTATACATCTCTGGAGTACAGTAGTCTTCTAACCTGTATAATCAAAACTACAGTTAATTGTAAATGCATTTTATAAGTTTTGGCTGAAAAACTTGAAGAATTTGCGCGTAGCGTTCGAATTATTGAAGTTGCAAGAAAAACTGCTAAACATTCATGCAAAATAAATCCAGCAATAATTGAATACAGGAAAGGTTTTAAAATTTTAGAATTATAATCTAAAAATATAATTACAGAATCATTCCTTGTCAGAGTTTGAAGGTCAGTCGATGAAAGTAGAAAAGGAATTTCCTGAAATTCAAATCTATTTTAATTTAAAAAGCCCAGAATTTTTCGACAAAAATTACTGTGCTGTCTGTTTTCTGCAGAAATATAACATTATTATTTTTCAAATATTTTCTTCTTAAAAAAAAGCAAAAAAGTTGGTTTTTATTTCAGTATTTTTACGGTTCTAAATGTTGAGTAATATAAGTTTTAGAGAACATTTTTTGAGAAGCAATTCTTTGAGAACACAATTTTAGAGTTCGATTTCTTTAGAATACATTTTTTGAGAATGAACTTTTGTGAAAATTGTTTCAGAATGCGCTTTTTGAGTTCTCTTTCAGTATATTTTTAGGAAATCGTACTCAAAAATTGCATTCTTAAAAAATTGCTTCACAAGAATTCGTCCACAAAAATTTCGTCCTAAAACATTTATTAAATATGGAAACCCAAAAAAGTATTGCTCAAAAATGACTAAAATTTTGCATTCTCAAATATTCAGCAGCCAGATAGCCCGATTTGATGTTATCCAAAAAAGGGGAAGTAAAGTACCCAAGAATAATTCTGAATTGAAAAGGGGCAAATAATCAAAAAAATGTGATTACAGCAGCCCCATTAAAAGAAAAAATGAAAGGGGACTGCGCGCAACCTGCAGCAAAAAAGCCACTCTTTTGACTTATTTTTTTCTCTAAAGAATGGCTTTTTTGCTGCAGCTTGCGCACAACCTACTTTCCTTTTAGGTCTGCCGTGTGATATAAACAATCTAGCTTTTGTTTGACATCATATCTTTTTGCTACTCACTTCCTCGTCAGCAATAATAAAATACGCCGGTGTTGCAACAGCAAAACAAATACCGTAACCAATGATATGAAAAATGATAAAAGATTGATAAGACATAAATTTTTGATGTCTTTCAATATTTTGTTGAATAACAGAATATCGATAAATAAGGCAGTAATCTTGTAACTGTAAAATATCTGCACCACCCCAAATTACAATAGAAAACTGAAAAATTTGTTATTGTAATGGTGTATTGTATTGCTTAAATATAAACTCTTTTTCAGATGATATATAACTTACAGTGAATTTTACAGCTTTATATCCAAATATATTGTAAAAATCTGCAGTAAAACCATTTATTACTCCTCCAAAAGATGATGAAGATGGTAAAATTTCTGGCATCATAAATACACCAGCGGATACTGTAAAAACGCAATCCCAAAACTGAAATTGTATTTTTTTTTTGTTCAAATTTCAAGGACTTGTAAACTTTTTTAAAATTTTACCGTAAAACAGCACAAAAAGTATCGATATTCTTTCATACTAGGTGGGGATTTAAAAATAACAATAAAAAAAAAATAAATTTGACAAGAAATTGCAAAAAGTGTTAGAACAAGTACAATTCCATCAAATGTCGAATTAATATACATTGTTAATCAAATGCAAGTGTGAAATTATTGATATTTTTAAACAGATTTAATTAATAAAAGTGTTAAATTTATGTTACTTACGTTCCTTGATAAATTTGAAATGTTTTTGAACTTTTATAATTTTTTAGATTTCTAAAAAATGTTAAAAAATTTATTAAAGAAAACATCTGCTGTTAAAATGACTAATATTTTTTTGTCATTTGTTGTTGGAATGTACAACAGTTTTGTAATTATCCGATAATATGTTTCATCATAGATAAAAATACTAAGTAGATATCAGAAGTCGAACTTTTTTTTTTAAAACTTTGAAAGCATCAGCTTTGTATACGTAATTTAAATGCTTTTATATCATGAATGTCATAATTGTTATTGCATTTAGTAAGGAAAACTAATTGGTTGCTTTCAACGAAAAAAAATAAACAGCTGCTTCTTGGACAGATTTTTTCGAACAACATTAATTTCATTTTTCGGCAATTTAAATTTTTTTCTATCGAAAAGGAATTTCAATCTCTTTAAAGGAGGAGACAGTAACATTCAACTCGCTGATCAAAAATTTCCCCCTAACCTCCTTCTTTTCAAAAACTATGGTAAATGATAACTTATCAAGAAGTTCAGAAGATCATGTTAGCACACGTGGCTGCAGAAGAAAAAAAACGGAAATTGGACTGAAAACAAAAAAGCAGACATTGACAGAAAAAAAAAGCAAAAGCAACAAAATTTTTTTCGAACAAAAAATAATCATGATATCATTTTTTTTACTTTTGATTTCTTATCATTAATCTTTCCGTTTTTTGCAACCGCATTGCGGAGGGATTATCTTTTGAACTTTGCCATATTTTATCAATTACCAATAATCTTAAAGAAGTGGAAACAAGTAAAACATGATATCAAACAATTTGCTGCAGTACGATAATCCAAAAAGTTGGTATATAAGTAATTTGAGTGGCGCCTGTATTCATACCATAAACTTGCCAACGATCACGGAACAACAAGCAATGTATTTAACATTCGTCATTTTTCTTATGATTTCAACCACCGTTGTTTATGCAGTGCCAGAATGTCCAACTGGTATGCTTCAATATCCACCAGTTCCACCTGCAAAATGTTATGCTTTTATCCCAACTCTTGCAACCTTCTCACAAGCTCTAGATGATTGCCGTAATGCTTCACAAGATTTGTCATCAATCCATGACGCCTTCATAAACATGGTTCTTGAAGGTCTGTTTTTTTTTTTGCATTTTCCGATAATTTCCAACAAAGCTAAACATTATCTTTTTTGTGCTGCGACTTTTTTCCTAACAAATCAGAGCCGAAAAATGTTTCTGATTTTTGCTAAGGCTTTTGATTTTTTAAAGTTTTTAAAGTTATTTTTTTCAGGTGAAGGCGAATTCAGTTTTCGTGAAACTGATACATTTTGGATTGGAGCAAATAGTCTTACAAAGAATTGGACATGGACAGATGGAAGTACAGTAGATTTTTCTGATTGGAAAAGAGGTGCTAATTTGGGTGTTTTGAATCAATGTGGAGTCATGAATACTCATACAGGTCTTTGGGATATGATTGCCTGTAATGAAACTCGACCATATATTTGTGCTTCTGATTTGTTCGAATAATGTTTTTTCGAATATGCAGTGTAGATTCAATATACTGTTTTGCATTTCTTTAAATTTTAATAAACGTAATTCAAATTAAAAATATGAGAAACTTAAAATTTAATTGATTCGATCATATAGACAAATACGATATCTATTTTATAAATACATGGTAATATTTGAGTTTGAGAGCTTCAACTCAAATTTAAAAAATGTGACGAAGGCCTTTTTTTACCTGCTTTTTCAGCATTAACAATTTTTCCAGCTGCTTTTAATTGTATTTTTTAACTGCCATACTGGGAAAAAAAGAGGAATTTCTACTTTTGCAAAAGCGTTGAAAAAAAGGCTTCATAAAATGGAATGAATTTTCTTTACTCTAATATGCGAATTTCATATTGGACGAAAGGCGTTAAAAATAAGAATAGATGAAAAGATGATTTTTTTTCTTGTCATTTATTTTTGGAAATATGGAAACATTTTAAACAATATGGGAAAAAATGTAGAAATGACATTTTTGCAAAAAAAGAAACGACAATTCGTTTAGACGTTTTGAAAAGTTTTTGTGTCTTTCTTTTTTTTTCTAACCGATCGGAAAACAGAGGGAACAAAAACGAGCACTTTTATCTGTATTTCTTTTTTGCGATAGGAATAAGGAATGAAGCTGCTGACCAAAATATTAAAATTTTTAGAAATATGTTTTTAAAGTTGTTTTTAATAATAAAAAAGGTTTGAATATTTTATTGTGTCTAAAAAAATCAATATTAGTTATTTGTAGCAAAAATCGTTCGATATTTTCTGTGTTATTTTTTTGATAAGCAGATCACAAAGTTCAGCCTCAACATTATTTATAAAAGAAAAACATTGATTCTATTCATGCAAAACAATAGAAAGTGATTTATTTCTTTTGTTTTCAAGTATTTTTTTAAATCAATCTTTGCAGATACCTTTTATCAAAAAGATGGTTTTTATTTCACATGAAAATACGTATTTTAAAACAAAATAATTGACTTATTTTTCTGTTTTTTTGTTTATTGTCTGCTGCAGGCATGAACTATTAATTAAATTTTTTTGTTAAACAAATTGTAAAAAAAGCGTCAAAATAAATTTCCTAATTATTAATGGTCAAAATTCAAAATTCGACAATCTGAAGTTTGAATCATGCATTTCGGACAATTGCAACATAAAACAAGTTTAATATATTTTGCAATTAAATTTGCATAAAACAAAAAATATCAAATATTAAAAAAACCACCTTGCATAAAAAGGTTTGAAAATGTGTTACAAATTGCATTTGAAAAAATGATGACTTATTTTTAACATTTATGATTGGCATTTTATAGACAGAAAAAAAGGAATGATAAACCGCAGTCAACTAACCGGACATTTACGAAATGTATTTTTTTTTCGAAAAGCAAACAACAACTTTTCGGACAAAGAAAGAAAAATTTTTTCTTATTTCAACATAAGTTTGCAAAAACATTTTCAAAATAATTTTTGCAGTGAAACAATCGACTTTTCTTATTTGAATGTATTTTTTTTAAATATTGTATTGCATTTTTTTTGTGTTTGAACAACAAAAAACAGTAAGAGTTGAAAAAATAAAAAATAAAGTCGCTTTCCCTATTCAAAAATTTCCACGTTATTAAAAAAATGTAATCACATAATTAAAAAAGAAAATCTGAATTTTGTAATTCCTAACAAAATTATATTTGAAAGTTACAAATTTTCTTGGTTATTATTTAATCATTATTTATATATGTAAAAAAACCCATTTAAACTTTTTTTTGGAAAAAGTGTTTATATATATACTTTTTTTATAAATAATGCACTAATCAAATCAAACAATCAGTTAAAGTTATCAGATTAAAAATTAACTTTACCCGTTGTGATTTTTCGATTTATTTTTGATGAAAGTTGTAAACAACAAACCCAAAATATTCAAAAAAGATTACGTTTATTGTCCAAAAAACGCTGACGATCACTAAAAAGAAAATTTATGAAAAAAAACGCGTTCGATTTTTGTTGCAAAAAAGCTTTCGACTTTTCACCAGCCCTTCTTTTTGCAAAAATGAAATACCGACGTTTTTTTTTTCAAAACGCGGTCCGTGACTGCTTATATTTTGAAATAACAGCAAAAAACTATTATTTCAAAATATAAGTAAATGTATTGCGTAATATATCAGTCTCCAAAAACACATCTATGAAAAATTTCTTGTTTCAATTTTTTCTAAATCAATGGTATATATTGTGAGAATCGTGGTTTGAATATTTTATTATTTCAGAAATACGTAATTTTTTTAAAAATTCGGGCACAAATTGTTTGATATTTTATGTAACATGATTTTTTTTAACTTGCTAAAAATACCATCGATACATTATTTATAATGTAACATGGTTTTTGACCCCTAAAATTTCAAATTCTCGGGCACATTATTTATAAAAGTAAATTGTTTATTTATTCAATGTAGAAAATAATTGCTTTCTTTTTTGTTTCATACATTTATTTCTTGTTGTCCAAACAATGAATGATGCAAGTTTTAGAGATAATTTTTATCGTAAAAATAGTTCATTTTTACAGTAAAAATATATATTTTTGTAAGAAACTTCTGGATTTACTGTTGCTGCTTTTTGTTAATATTTGCTATTCAGAGATTCTTCGGTATAAAATCCGAAAAGATTCCTGATATAATATTACGTTATTTTATTTGAATTTAACAACTTTTCGTTGCTGGAAAAAGTGATGTATCTTTTTTTATTGACATTTTTTAGCGTTATTTTTGCAGAAAAAAGAAGAAAGGCTTCATTCGACTGCCGGACATTTGCAAAATGTATTTTTTTCGAAAGCATAAAAAAAATCGAACAAAGAAGAAAAATAAAATTTTTCTTATTTCAACATATACAAACACATTTTGAGAAAAATTGTTGCAGTAAAAAATTTTACTTTGATTATTTAAATATTTTATTGCATTTTTTTGTTTCAAAAACATTAAACAGTCAGAATTTAAAAAAAATAATGTCACGTTTTGCAAAAAGAATACCAAATTGATGATCAAGTTGGTCAAGGTGATAATCAAGTCATCATTATTAAAAAAATATAGTCATTTATTTTATATTAACATAATTAAAAAAATCTAAATTTTGCAAAGTTTTTTTGCATTTTAAAATCGAATACATTTCAACAAACAAATAAGTGTTCAGTAAAAAAATGTATTGTAATTTGAAATTTATTTCCTCTCTTTTTTTATTTCTCAAAAACTCACTGGTAATATTTTAAGAAAAAACTTTTCCTTGAATCAAAAAAATTTGCAAATGAAAAAAACTTTAAGTTATACGTTTTTATTATTATTTATTATGTTTAATCTATAAAGTAAACAAATTTGTTTCAAATAAGATCAATAAATTGTTGTAAAAATTTAATCGTTTATTTTATTATCGGCAGTTATTGGTACAATTATCTTTGACTTACAATTCATTTCATTGGTGAATATAAATTGAATAATTCTAAAGAAAAAATAGAAACAACACAATTTTAAAAAATTCATTAAAAATTCAAACCCTGTATTTGCAAAAAATGTATAAAATGTCGAAATAAAAAAACTGCAAAAATTATTTGTCTCAAATGTGTATTTTATGTTTTTTAGATTTTTCCAGCTTTTGAATATTTTAATAGGTTTTAAAAATAAAAACTGAAATTTTTTTTGAAAATTCAGAATATGAAGTCTTGGATTTATCGAAATTTACTGGAACAACATTGAAAAAATAATGTAAGTAATAATTTCTTCTGCCCCATTAAAATGAGTTTGAACAAGCTTTAAAAAATATATTTTGAGAAAAGAAAGACATCTGTGAAATATTTTAATATTTGACATTTTTATTTTTAACCAAAAGGGAATCGTGAAAAATTATTTTTTATTTCTTATTAAACAAATTGTGAATAAAAAATATTTAAATACACTTATATATTTTTATTGAATTTAATAATTGAAGATTTCAATCATGTATTTAGGACTATGCAACATGAATATCTTGAATAATTTTTGCAATTAAATTTAGCATTTAAAAAATATAAAATATTTAAAAAAATCATAAAAATTTAAAAAAGAGGATCGTATCAAAATCTATGAAATAAAAACGTTTTACAAATTGCATTGAAAAAAAAGTGATTCACCTTTTTATTGACAATTCATTTTAGCTTTTTTCAGGCAGGAAAAAAAGAGAAAAGCTGCAGTCTCCTGACATTTGCAAAATGTTTTCTGTCAAAAAACACGAAACAAATTTTCGAGCTAAAAAGAAAAATAAAGATTTTTTTGTTTCAAAATAAAACATTCACAAACAAATATATTTTAGAAATAACTCCAACAGTATAAACAATCAACTCTGGTTATTTGAATGTGTATTACTTTTTCAATATTTTATTGCATTTTTTTCTGTTTTAAAAACATAAAATTGTCAGATTAAAAAAACAATAAACGGTGAAACTTTTTCAAAAAACAGCATCATGAACATCCTGTTAAAGAGCATTATTTAAGAAAAAAAATTATTGATTTTATATTAACATAAAAATCTGCATTTAGTAAAATTTTTTTTTGCATTTTAAAATCAAATACACTTCAGGAAATAAATACGTATTCAGTATTTGGAGGCCCTTGAACATCAATAAGTGGTAGCGAATTTAGAAATTGAACTAGATTTAAACGAACACAGCCCAGTACTTTTGTGCTTTAAACCCCCCTCATTTTTTGTCATTCACAAAATTTGCATAAAAATGGAAAGCTTCCGCAAATAATTCATTTGGTTGGGAGCAGTGAACGGTTGTTTTGTGGATGAAAGAAATCAGGAGGGCGTAAAGCACAAAAGTACCCATTATTTCAAAAAAAATTTAATCGCGTCAAAAAATCATACAACACTTTCTTGTTTAATATTCTTTTCCAATATTCGAAAAAAAAAATCTTTTAGTTGTGTATGTTAATTAAAATTAAATTCAATAGAACTTTTTGAAGCCGCTGTCAATGATAGTCTGTTCTTTAAATGTCTAAATATTTGCCCTTTTTTATTATTGTACATATCGGAAAATTAAGTTTTTCTTTTTCATTAAACAAATTATTAAAAAGATCCATTACCTATATTCTTTTTATTAATGTTTTTGTACATGATGTGTTAAATTTATCTGATCTTTCGCTCACTGCGACATGAAAATATTGATTAATTTTTGCATTTATATTTACTGAAAGCATAAAAAATATCAAATATTGAAACAAATCATTTCGCATCAAAAAATATAAAATAAAAGTATTGTAAAAAATGCGTTGAAAAAAAAGCGATGAACTTTTTATTGACTTTCCTTTTTTTTCTAAAAGTGTAAAAAAAAAATGTTTTTAAAAAGGATGAAATAAGTTTTTTTTCGCTGACGTTTCATTTTAGTGTTTTTTAGACACCAAAGAACGAAAAAAGAAGTAAATTTTCATACAAAAAACGCAAAAAATTGAGTCCAAAATTTCGGGTTATCCATAAAATCGGTGTCATTGATTTTCAAGACTATTCATCGAAACCCAGTGCAGTAATATCCTATAGTAACTTTTAAGAATATTGGTTGAGCTAAAAAACCAAAAACGCAAATTTTTCTGAAAAACTTTTGGATTTTGTTGTAGGGGAAATTCATACTTTTTGATTTTTTTTGATGGCATTTTCGTTTAAGATGAAATATTAAAATTGTGTAAGGTGGGCATTTGTATGACTGATTTTTAGTGCCAACTGCTTTTATTTTTTCATCATCCGTTTTCGAATTAGATCAAAAAAACACCTTGACTTTTATTTTTTGAGCGCTACTGTATTTAACAAATAAAAATTCAGCTAAAAACGTTCCCTTTTTAACGATTTTTATGCAAAAATATGGTGAAAGTTTCAGTTTTCTTTTTTACTAACTAAAATTGCAAAATGAAATATTCACTTTCATTTTCCTATTAATAATGCCCAAGAAGATAATTCATTATATTCAAATAATGATATCTTTGAAAATTTAAATTGTTTTTTCGAGCAAAAAACAATTATACCAAAATATTCAAAAAAAAATCGTCAATACAGTTGCTTTTCTGTTCAAAGTCAAAGCTCCAAATAACATTAAAAATATCAGCGAGAATAAAAGTGATTGAAAAATACATTATTGCAAAAAATAAAGTTTTTTCAACAAATGTATCTTTTTGTTACGAAAAATTCAATAAAAAAAACGAAGAAAAAGCGAGCTTCAAAATTTTTAAAAACACATTTTTTATGTTGTTTTTAAACAAAGATAAGTTCATAGACAGAAAGAAAAATGTTTTCGTTATTCAATTTTTGACAAAATGGATAGAGGGAGAATTTTTTCCAATTCTGGTCTCGAAATAACAATCTTCCATTTAAATTACATAACGGTATCGGATATTTCGACCCATTGATTGTTTTCTTTTTTCATACATGAATAATGCCCAGTTTCAATTGAACCACAATTATGATAATTGATTATGATATTTTTAAATAAAACAAATTCGAAATATTCAAAAATAGCAACTTTATATTTTTGCACAAATGAAGAATTTTTGCTTTCTTTTTGACATATGTTTTTCCCATCTGCCAATATGAAAAAAATTGAACTATACGATCTTTTCCGAAACGTAAAACTCTTTTCATCGCAGACAAAAAATAATAAACATCGCCGAAAAAATAACGCAACTTTCCCAACATAAAACATCTTTTTCCATTTTGTCTTTTTTTAAACAAAAATCGTCTGGGATGAGCAAAAATTTTTAAAAAACATTCGCAGTCTTTAATCTTTAGATGAACAAATGCATTTGTGTCATAGGCGCGAACGTGCTCTTTCATCATTGAAAATGAATGAATGAATTCGCAAGAGCAAATTTTGTGAGACTGCAATTACAAAGCAGAAAAGAAAAAGATAAAAAAAAAAAAGTATTTTAGCAAAACATTTTCTCTTACAAATTTTCGCTAAGATTTAAATTAGAAAAAAGAAAATATGTAAAATAAAAATTTATTTAAACGAAGCTTTTTGTTACCACTTTTTTTTACAATCCATTTTTACTTTTTTGAAATTTTTGAATATTTTTTTATGATTTTACAATTCAATACAAACCGCATAGAAAAAATGCTTTAACATTTAAGAAAACATTATTTTGTTGTTTCCTATGAACATAAACGTCTCATTGCATTATAAATAAAACAAAAGTTTGCATCACAGAAAAAAGGAAGCATTAAGGACTTTGAACCTCGAACCTAAAGACTAACAGAGTTTAAAAGAAGAAAATCTTTTTGTTATTAAAAAATAAGAAAAAATGTTTTCAATAAATAAAATGCGTTTTCGCTTATTTTGTCTACTCCATAATTTTTTAATTTTCAAAAATGAATAACTGCTGTTTTAGAATTTTTATTTCATGAATCAAAAAACTTTGCAAATAAAAAAGTTTTACAACGTTATTATTAATTATTAAAAAATCTTTAAATGTGTAAAAGAATAAATAGATACATTACCGAATAAGGATAATAAATTGTTGAAAAAAATTTTATCTTTTACTTTATTATCGATGATAAGTTTTTGCCATTTTTGGCTTAAAAGTCTTTTCATAAAAGGATACAAAGATTTAACAAAGCTTTAAAAATGTGAAACAACACAGTTTTTTAACATTCTTAAAAAATTCAAACCCTGTATTTGCAAAAAAAGTATAAAATAACAAAATAAGAAAGAAAAAGGTGTTTGAATAAATGAAGAAATGTTTTTTTTTTGCATTTTTCTTTGGCATCAAAAAAAAGCGGCTGTACAAAAATCGATTTGATTCTATTTTTCTTTATTTTTTCCGTTTTCTGATGAAAGGGAGAAAAATACAAAAACTTTATAAAGGGTTCAAAGTTTTGCATTTTTGAAATTATAAAAGTTTTAAGAATATTTTGTTTTAAGAGATAACGTTTTTTCGTTACATTTTTAGATTTTCTGTGCTTTTGAATATTTTAATAGGTTTTAATAATTAAAATTGGAAAAAGATTTTTTGAAATTATAAGTTTTGTGGGAGAAACTGATTCTTAATTCTTTAAATGAAAAATTGATCGGTGCATTATTTAAAAAATACAAGTTTTGATTTCGTCTTCTAAAAAGTTTTGAACAAGCTTTACTAAACATAAGTTGAAAAAAAAGAAGATGACAGAAAATATTGGGATTTTAGCACCTTTTTTAATTATCACACGTATCTACTTTGACTTTTTTTGTATAAAAGTTTTATTGGCAACATTGCTTTTGTTTTTTGTTTCAAAAAGAAAATAAAACTTGTGATTGTCCCTTATCAAGAACATGTAAACGAACATTTCTGGTCGAAAATGGACCAATCATATTCAATTTTTGGAAGTTTTTTTAAGTTTCTCTCAAACATTTAATAGAAATTAAAATATAAAATATTCAAAGAAAAAAGAAGTTTCTAATTTTGTGCCAATGAATTTTTAGCTTTTTTTAAAGGCATTTCTTTAACCGTCAGAAGTAAAGAGCCAAAAAACTGTTTCTTTCACAATATTTTATTTTTTTCATTGCAAACGAAAATCAAAAATAAAGTGCATCGGATAAGTAAAAAACGGCATTTTCTTTGGTCAGTTTTGATTTCCAAGTTTCAGTGAAAATCAGCAAGGGAATTTGGAAGATTACGTACTTTTTAGGAATGACGAAAGAAAAAGTTTCTAGAAAAACGTAGTTTTTTCCAGAAATCTATTTTTTTCGTTATTTCAAAAAATGCATTTCTGTGACGTTACAATATTTGTCCTTTTTTTAATTTATACGCAAAAGCGAGGCATTAGCGTTTAATTTGAGTTTTTTTATTAAACAAATTGTAAACATAAAGTGTCAAAAATCTCTGAATAGACGTTAATAGTTTATTCAAGCAATTAAACATAATAATTGCCGATTAATTGCACCTCATATTTATATATCTTAATCTTATAATAAAAGGATAACTTCGACAAATGCACAGATCCATTAAAGCCCATAAATGATATCATTTTATATTCAAAGATGCAAATATAATAATTGCTAATATTGTTTAACAAAAATTGTGCCTTTATAATAAATAATCAATCCACAAAACTGATGTTATGTAAATTGAGAAAAGAAATTTTTCTTGAAAAAATCTTTCACCAAGTTTTTGTGCTGCTACGTTAAATATTTTAGTCGAGTTTTTGGAACGTAATAAAACATTAAAAAAAAGGAATAAAAATAATACGAAACAAATTTGCAAAGATAAAAATGTCTTTAAAAGTCAATAATATTGAATGATAAAATGAAATTGTATATTTTTGCAAAAACAAATTTCTGTAGTCTTTTCTTGGTTGTAGCAAACATATTTCTTTTACAATTTTGCCATTTTTTACTTGCATAGATCATT